>PVIA01008206.1:0-74493 GCA_004024845.1 Tonatia bakeri
ACAGTTACCCTCATTTCTATCATCTCTTTGATACTACATTTGCACAAATTATACCCCATACAGGAACATATAACAACAATCAGTACCTTTTATTAGTATTACCTAAATGTTTAAATAGTTAAATATATATTTAATAGATAATATCTTATAATTTAATATACTTATATTATCAATATTATTTCTGTTGGGGTTCTATTTGAGGTTAATGTAAATGATATCTAGTAATACTTTTTATCTTATTTATAAAGTAGAAATGCATATTCTATGTAGATCATTTTACTGAAATTTATTTAACTATATTAACCTTAATGACAAGTCAAAGTATATTTTGACCATAATTCTTCAATTCAAAGATATTGTTTCTTTTCTGCGGAGTCTCTAAAGTAAAATTTTTACATTTTGTTTAGGACTACACTTAAGATCTTTGGAAATGTAATATTGAGAGCAGAATATAGAAAAAGCCCATGAGATTTTAACAAATTTAAAATTATACTTGAAAATGTGAACATTTCCTTCCCAAAGGTGGACAGAAAAAGTAAACCAAAAAGGAGTAAACATGCAGATGCCTTGAAAAACTCTAACAATCAACATTACCTATTCAATATTTGTAAAATTCTATGCAAAATACATATTCTTTTTTTAGGTGCATATGTACAAAGATAGACCATTTGCTAAGTCATAAAGTGGATATCAATCAATTTTTAAAATTTAAGTCATACAAAGAATATTCTCTGAACAAGGCAGAATTAAATTATGAATTAGTAATAGCAATATCTAAAAATATCCTTAAGTATTTGAAAATTAAGCTACACTCTTTAAGTCATTATTTAAAGAAGAAATCATAACAAGAATTAGAAATTATTTTTAACCAAAGTATAACACCTCATCATAACAATAACTGAGAGTTTGTTTTTTATGGCTGAATATTATTCCATTGTATATTCTTTCAAATTAGTGTTTTGGGTTTCTTCAGATATATTCCCAGAAGTTGATTAAGCAGAAAACAAACAAACAAACTCATAGATACACACAACAGTATAGTGATTACGAGAAGGAAAGGAGAGTGAGTGGAGGTAGAAGAAGGTAAATGGGGGATAAATGGTTGCAGAAGACTTGACTTGGTGTGGTGAACATACAGTACAATATACAGATGATGTATTATATGGTTAATTTTATTAATCCCTGTCATCCCAATCAATTTAAGGAAAATAAATTAAAGATAAAAAAACTCTGTGAGATATTAATCAAATAGTGATATGAGGGAAATAGCTACTTAGAATTACATTAGGAAAAGAAAAAAGATATAGTCAATGTTGTAAGTATTCATCTGAATAAGCTAGAAAAGAGGGCAAATTAAACCTCAAATAAGTATAAGAAACTAATAAAGATTAAAAGTAGTAAACATGAGTTAAAAATGGACAAATAAGAGGGAAAATTCAAAACAAAAACTAGTTCTTTGAAAAAAAAGTTTTTTAAGCTTCCTGAAATGAGTAAATTATGGTATCCTTTTATTTTTAAAAATCAAACCAATAGTGATTATATACAAAAATAATTGTCAAGAAGCACCCTCTCAAATACATTCATATTTTGTTGTGAAGTTAGTGTGAAATTTCAACTAACTACCCAAAATTATGATACTGAAAATTTATATTTACTCATTTTAAAAATAAAGTATGGATTTCTTATTGCTGTTTTTCTCCACCACTCTGTCTCTGTTCTTATTCACTCTGAGCACTGTTTATTGAATGCAGTTGAGGGTCAGACAGTAAATAAACTGAGAAGATTCAGGTGTGTGAAAAAATAAAATATAAACAATGCTTTCTGAAATGTACCTTTTAAAAATTAGTAGTAATGCAAACAGCTCCATGGGTCAGCATATATAACAGGTGGCAAGTTTTAACAAATGTTGACTATTGATATTGTTTAAATGTACTTTTTAATCTTGAATTTTCTATGATGAGCATGATCTCATAAGTTTCTGAGGAATTACCCAAATTAACCTGTAAGTCCAAATGTTTGCATGTCACCTAAATGCATGTATGTAAAAGAAAAAGGAATAATAAAGGGAAGGATAATGACCTTAGGGTTGAAAAAAGTTTTAATGATTTTTTTGCAAGACCGATTAAGAAAAAAAAAATGATCAGAGTGGAAAAAAGATACACAACGAGCATCAGTAATAAAAGAGTGGCTTCCCTAGAGATCCTCTGGATATTAAAAGGGACATTTTAAAATTATGATAATCTTTATACCAATAATTTCTACAACTTAGATGAAATAGACAAACACTTTAAAAAGCAGAATTTATTAGTACTGACTCCAAAAAGAATAGAAAAGCATAATAACTCAGCAAGAAGAGAAAAACATGAAAAGTTTGCAGTATATTTAGCTTGTTTCTAGTGTTTGTCTTATCTTTTGGGTTATATCAACATTGTCATACATAATTCATCAACAACAGTAATGCATTTCTTACAGTAGTTGGGGCTGGAAATCCTAGCTCAAGGCACCAGCAGATTTGGTGTCTGGTGAGAACCTGCTTCCCAGTTCATAGATGGCTACTCTGTCATGTATACCCACATGGTAGAAGGGGAGAGAGTTCTCTGGGATCTCTTTTATAAGGGGACTGATCCCATTCATGAAGGCTCCACTCTCATGACTTAATCACCACCCAAAGGCCCCACCTTCTAATGCCATTACATTGAGAATTAGGTTTCAACATAAGAATTTTGGGAGGTCACACACATTCTGGCTATTCTTGGGTGGGGTTAACTGGGAAGGAACATGAGGGAATTTGGGGCAGGGTCATTAATTTGGTGCATAATTGCTTGGTCTATATATCTGTCAAAACTTATCAAACAGCACACTTATTTTACATAAATCATACCTAAACAAAATTAATTTTTAAAGTTCTGAAAACTTTTGTGTGATACAGGAACATAATGACACAATAATCTGGCCATCAGGAATAATTCTTAAGAAGTTGAATAGAGCTATTTAATAAATGTCAGTCACAAACATGTTTTGAGAATTTAAGTGAAATACATTTTCACTCTAATTTTAAAGTCTTTAAGGGGAAGTGGCAAGCCAAGGAACACTAATAGAAGACTCATAGGCAAAGACAATAGAGGGGAATCAATTTTGGGAGTGGGAGGGTGGGGCAGGGCAGAGCAGTGGGGAAAAAGGCAGGGCAACTATAACTGCACAACAATTAAAAAATAAAATAAAATAAATAATGAATAAACTGGACTTTGGATGTAAAAAAATGTGTAATCACAGTTATATACCTGAAATTAATATAATATTGTATATAATTGAAAAATAAACACATTTTTTAAAAAGTCAAAAAAATAAAGTGTTTAATACAGGGGAAATGGAACAGTAGTATTTACTGAGTATGTACTACCTAGTGAATTACTGTCATATTTTCTCTCATCAATCTTTTTCCCACTTTACACATGAAAAATTTGAGATAGAGAGATATTAAGAAAATTGACCCAAATCTCTATCTTTTAAAGTGACAGAGTTAGCAATATAGCTAGATCTATCTGATTCCACAAACTGATTCTTTTTGAAACTGCATGAGGAATTCATTTATGGGACCTTAGATTCTTTATGAATGTTGTTAATACTATGAAGTGATGTTGTGGGTTCCTAGGATTTCTGTGAGATACTTAAGTAGTAGCCACAGTTTTAGAAATGTTTAACATAGGGATTTCTTCTAAATTTTTGTAGCTTTTTTTCCTATTTGCCCAGAATTTCTGGTTTATCCTAAATTTCAACATCAAATTTCAGTAAGTGGGATCTAAGAGATAGCAGTTCACGTAAATGAGTGAAAAGTCCAAATTATAAGATATTCTTGAAGAAATATAGCTTCATCACTTTTAGGCAGAGAGTGTAACTTGAACTTTCCTAATGAAGGCCACCTCATAGACGTGCTGGGGTTGAATAGATTAGAATGATTTCCAATTAACATACCAAAGCACTCTCCAAAACCCTGTCGACTAAAGCTTCTATTGTGGATTCATTTCATGTGTAATACACTAAAATGTCTTAAGAGTTTACATTCCTAACTTGATAAATATTTTCATGTTATACCTGATTCTTCTAGATATTCTTTTTTGTGTGTGAATGAAAGGAATAAAATAAAAAATAAATAAACCTCTCTGAGAAATGCATCATAAATGTGAAATTAGGAAAAGCAGAAACAGAGAGGTTAAGTTGCAGGTAAAGTTATTAAGATATCTAAAATCTAGAGTGGTACCAAAAGGAAGGCATAAAAATCCCTTGGAGTTGAATCCCAATTCATATGTATGACAAATTCCAAGGATCCCTTTTGCAAGAGAAAATATTTGCAGTAGATGACAGAGGAAAGCCACTTTTTTATTAAGTTCTTCAGCTGCTTGGAGCCAGAACCATGCACTCTGTTGTTCCCTGTCACTTTTGGAGGTCTTTGAGCCAAGCCCAAGCTGCATGCCTGTCCCAACAGTGGTGCTTTCTCTTCAAAGAACCATTGCTACAGCCTCTCAGTTCTGTGCAGGAATTGAAAAGCCTTTGAAATCGGTGCAGCCTCACTGCACAGCTAGTAATAAGCATTAGAGAAAAACACGCAGCTCATTTGTTTAAAAGTTCATTCACTTCAGTGTGATTTAGACAGATGTGAGGTGGGTTTTCCTTAGTGCTGCTCAGCCCCATGGCAAAGTAGAGCTGGGTCTCCTTTCAAAGAGTTTCTCTGTCCTGCCCATTGCTGAGCTTCTGCAACAATGGGGCTTTGAAAGGAAAAGAAAAAAAGAGAGAGAGAAAAAGAGAGATGACACCAGTGGGAGAGGCTGACAGCTCAGTCCAAACTCAAACAGCTCTTCCAGTGTCCAGGACAGAGGTGCACATCAAGGTGGGCTGAGGTCTGGGTTCAGAACAGCCCAAAGAATTAATTTAAAAGAATTTCCCCGCCCATTCCCTGTAAAGGCAGCAGCAGCAGCTCTGGTAAAATACTTCCCAGATCACAGGGCACTTAGCCATGTAGATTCTGCTGTATTCCCAGAGACAACTTAACTTTCTGGGAAACAAATCTGAGAAACAGTGGAATCTGAGGTGATTTCCTACCAGGCACAAATAACAAGACAAGTACAAACCATTGGTGTTTTCCATTGAATAGTGGTTCTGAAAAATCAACACATGTAACTAGGGACAATTTCCTCCAGAACATTGAGCTCTTTGCAAAAAGGTGTGTGTTCATTAGTCATGATGCATGTAAAATAAGTCATTCTGTGATGTGGAGCATTCATTGTAATCAGGATATGATTTTGCTAACCTGTAAAGACATATTGATAGTGTTGAAGTATGATGCTAATTCCATAAGCAAATGGATCTATTGTTATGATCTTGCTGAAAGCTTAGAAATTGCTTTTATATTTAAAACCTTATTTTGAGTGCTGCCAGGCTACAGATAATACAAACCTAGTTGTGAGCATGTGCCAGAGATTTGTCAAGTAAATCTGAACAGGTCTATCATGTGTGTTTGATATATTTAAAAGCACATGTCTAGGTCATCTTTTTAAGCCACGCTAAGTTTCTGGGCACACTTAGAGCAGCCATTCAATTTAGCTGCTTATAAGCTAAAATAAAACTTCAAAGACATCAAAAGGCCGAGGAGAAATGGGGTCATTGGGAGACAATAATTTAATTACATGCCTATAATTAGGTAGTCATGTGATAAGCTGAGTGTGGCTAAGTCCAGTGAAAATTTAGTCATCCACTGAAATATTTTATCAATGGATAGAATTTGAACATATTTCAATATTAAATGAAACTGAATTGAGCTCCTCAGGATGATAAGGCTGTGAGTGTAGTGTAGGGAAAGCAGACCTGGAGCTGTACAAATGTGAGTTATAATCCTGACCTGATTACCTCCTAGCAGCGTCACCTTGGTCAATAAGTAACTGGCTACAGGATGGATTGCTGAGAAAGTAGACATGAGACAGAGCCCTGCATTCAGGATATTTATGTAGCCGTTCTCCTGGAACCAGCACTGTGGAAAAAAGGAGGACACTGGAGTGAGCAGAAGGAAGAGCTGAGTTGAGATGCCTGTCTGACTGAAGCCCCAGATGCATACACTGAGTTCTGGAGTTCGAGTTGTTTCTCAGAGATGCCCAGGTGTTGATACTCTAGTGTTGATCAGTCATTCTGTGAAGCCCACTGAGGGGAGAGGTATAACCTTGGATGAGGAGCTCTCCAAAGATGAAAAGTCCTTAAGGGACTCATACTTGAGGGCTGTCTGCTGATAGAATTGCTAACAATGGGGAATCTAGGCAGTGCCTGACATTGTCCACCAGGATAAAGGGTTTAAAGTCGCAGTTCCCTGTAAAATGGAGATAACCATACTTTCAACTCATAGTGTTGTCTTATAAATGGTGTCAATTACTATAGATTTCAAAATGTATGTCATTATTTGAATGGCAGAATAAGAAATCATCCAACAGGTGATTACATAAAATAACATTAAAGTAAAATTTTAGTTACTAAAAAATATTGAAAATATACAATATATATCAACCGAGTGGTAATTATTAATCTCTTTATTATTTATAAACATTACAAAAGGAATGAGGAGTAAGTAACTAGCATCTCAGAAGATTGAAAGGGATTAGTTTTACTAAGGATAATACAAAAAGTACAGCTAATTCCCAGATCTCAACAGTTCATAAATGCAGGCTGGTGCTTAATCTGTAGTAGTATTATTTGATATCTTTAAGGTAGCTTTTGTGATGCTGTCAAATATTATAGCATATGTAGTGGTTATTGTGCCCATGCAGAACCATAGTTTAACTTTTATAAAATCAAATATATACCACTTTCAGTATTCTGAAGCACTCCAATACTGCATGCTGCCTCCTCATATCCCAGATCAAGTCTTAATGAATTTTTCCACCATAGTTTAGTAATGCAAGAATACTGCTGTTCGTAGGTATAAGAAACTAATGATTTTAATAGTACTATTACTTTATATACAGGCTCTGCCTGTTCATTTTTTGACTATCAATCACAAAATTGCTATAGACTGAACGTTTTGTCCCCTCAAAATGCATATGTACAAACCTAATCCCCCATGTGAAGATATTTAAAGATGAGGCCTTTGGGAGGTCATTCTATCACTTGTAGACCAATGTACTTATAAAAGCGACTCCAGAGAGCCCCTTTTCCCTCCTCCCCAGTAAGGACACAGTGATAAACCCCACTACAAACCAGGAAGCAGGGTCTCACCAGACATTGAATTTACCACAGCCTTGATCTTAGAATTCCCAGCTTCCAGAACATTGAGAAATACATCTCCTTTATTTATAAGATGTCCAATCTATGGCATTTGGAATAGCAGCTGGAGTGGACTAAGAAAAACACTGTGAAAGCAAACTATATGTGCTACATATTTTCTCTTGCTGAATTTTAATACTGAAGCAAAGATTTTTAAAGACATGAATGTCTATAGAAAATATGTTTCTAATGTGTTCCCTCAGTGTTTCAGCTACAAAGTATTTTAAAGTCTGTGGGAGTCTGAAATCTTTAAGTTGTGCTATAGATTCTGAGTAATTATCACTTAGATAAAAATACAAACAAACCATGTCACAGGAAGAATCCCATCCTTTGAAGATTTAGAGCAAAAGCCAGAGGCATGCCTGATACATGTACACACATGTATGTATATGCACATATGTGTATATATATATATATATGTACATTCCTTACAACTCCAATGGTTTGAAAAATATTGATTATTTAATGAAGAGTAATCTTGAGTATTCTCCTTTCTTTACCAAAGATAAATTTTAAAGCAAAATTATTACTGATAGGCATGACAGATATTGTTTGTAGTCAAATTTGGCACAAGAGTCATCAGGTAGAACAAATTGTCAACAATGATAAAATTCTCATGTTTCCTTGTGGCTTTGCATGAAAGCAGGTATTTTGAGTATTTTGTAATGTGTAAAAAGCTGATCACTCTTTTGGATAATCATAGATGTTTAGATATATTTCACTGTTAGTATTTTCAGTTGCCTTACATGGAGTCTATGACATTATTTTATTTGACTAAACAACCTTATGCCTGAGTCAGAATACCATGAAACCATTTTTTAGCTATGTCATTATTAAGTCTACATTATAATGATCAAAAGTAATTACTATTATAAACATACATATGTCTTGAATATCAAAGTTTACAAATAAAGAACATTTTGGGTGGAAGGGAGATGATTTATCCGCAATACAAGAAAATAGGAGGAAACACAGATGATCTTAATGAGAACGAAAGGATGCTGAGAAAGCACACCTTGAAAAGAAAGGGGAATGAAAACAGCGTGATCATGAGAGTGTGATGGGGTGGCTGGGGCCAGCAGTTTGATTCCACAAACTTGTTTGTGATATCTTCTGTGAGCCGGATGCTGCCAAAAATAAAAAGTGCAATCAACAGACAGTAGAATTAGAGCACTAAAATGATAGATACAAGAATGTTAACTTGGCGAGGATCTCATTCTCTCAGACAAGAGGATAAGAAAGCTTAGTGATGTTTCTAAGGTAATAAAGTTACTTAGCAGATTCAGGACCAAAATTCCATTCTCCTAATATTTAATTGTATATTTATTTTTTCTCCATTCTGATTTCTACTTCTTTGGATTATTCTAAAAGTTAAATGTAACATTTTCCTTTATTGGCCTTGCTAAAATGTATTTAAAGAGTCTTTCTTAGAACACGCTCATATCAACTTACTCAAATCCTAGTTCAGCCAACCATACTAAAATCAGATTCAAAAAATAGTGAGAATGCCTTTGTGTCAAAAAATATATGAGAATATTATAGAACCACATGAAAAAGAGTATATGTAAGAATAGGATTAGAATAACAGATCAATGGAATTGTTTTAAAATTAAAATGTTATTATTCAGGAACATTGAGGCCAACAGTTCAGGAGATGGCTGACATTAAAAAGACAGCACATACTTTGCAGTTTCCAAGAGAAAGAGGCATCCCAGGAGGCAGGACAAGGGGAAAAAGTGAGCCCGAGACTTGATTGTGGTTTCTGGGGAAATGAAGCGGTGATAAAGCTTATGATTAGCTAGTTTAAATAATTTTAGCAGGTTTTTGGGTGCAAGTTTTGTCTAGTTGTCTAGTGCCTGGTTCTGGTGTGATTCGGGCTGGGAAAGAGTCCAAAGTATAGAGCCCAATATAGTAGGTGGGGCACTGGGCTCTGGACTGTGTGATTTGCATGGGAAAGCCATACTCCCAGGAGAGTTACTTACCATCTCTAGGAACTGGTTATCTTTTAGAGAGGCAGTCACTTCAGAGTCAGCAAGTCCCCAGATATCAAAACATCTGAATCAGAAACACATGGTAAATAGAGGAATAGAATAGAAATCTAGAAACAAACCCCAAACACCTAAATATTTACTATAGGGTTAAGAGAAGATTTAAAGTTGGCATGAGCAAGGCTTTGAAAAATGTAGGACTTACATTTATATGTAAATCTATATTTGCAGGTAGTATTCTAGCTATTAATAAGAAACAATAAAACCAGATCCTGATCTTATTTATACCTTACATGGAAATAAATTATAGAGGATATTTTCTAATAAATTTTAATTTGTATTAGAAAATACAGTAGAATACTCTTTAAAACAGTGAGTTGAAGAATAGACATATTTTATAAAATGTAAAATATGTATATTTTAGAGAGCATATCATCATTTTGGGTATTGATATTAATTTCTACAATAACCAGTATACATTTACAATTAAAATAGGGGGTGTCATTTTAAACAAAAAGAAGAGCTATAAGAGGGGTGGGGGAGGTGGAGATTGGTTGAAAGAAAGTGAAAGGATTAGTCAAAGAACATATGTGTGTTACAGGGAGCAGCCAAGGGGGGGACCCCAAATGGACATTTAAAATGGGGTCCAGAACTCAAGGTGTTCAGAAAATACTAGGATGTCCTACCCCACCCCCCCAGGTGTGGGTGTGGGAAAGGGACAAATGGAGCAGGCCCATTGAGAGCTGTTTTGCATAGCAACAGCTCTGCAGCTAACCTCTGGGGTGTGGTCATTTAACATATCTATAACCTTTGACTGGCTACATAGATATGTTAAATAGCTATGGCCATGCTCTAAGCCAGGAGGATGGAAGTAACTTACCCACCAAGATGTAACTGGGGGGGGGGGGCAGGTCCCCTGGGTTACAGCACCTGCGTGAGAGCTTGGAGATGATTGGCTCCATAACATGGGGCCACACCTGCCCAGACCCATGGTGGCACCCAGAAAAGCTGGAAAGGATAGCAGATTGAGGGCAGGTGTGGCCAAGTGTGGGAGGAGTCGGAAGTGGGGCTGCAGAGGAAGATTGGCGCGGGATTTAAAAGCCCAGGTGCGGCAGCCATGGGGGAGAGAACCACGCGGATTTGGCTGAGTACAGGGCTCCTGCATCTCCATGAAGAGAGAACCACGCGGCTTTTGGCAGAGTGGCGGTCTCACGCAGCCCTGTGAGAGAGGACCACGCGGTTTTGCCAGAGTGCAGACCCCCGCAGCTCTGGTAGGAGAGGACTGTGTGGCTTTGAGGTGCTTCTTTTGGTCACTCGGCCTGGGAAGCAAGAGAGACTTTGCCTGGAAGAAGGGTGAAAGAACTCTTACCAGTAGGCCATGAGACGGTGCTGCATGGCTTTGGATTAATTGGAGATCCTGCCTGGATGGCGACACAGCTGATGGTGCCGAGAACCGAGAGAGGCCTACCAGCCGAGCACGGATTACTGGGAAGAACCAGACACTGCCTGAGGCTGGACTTCTATTTCCTTTCCTGAGATACGGTACCCCAGACTGGGCAAGGGGGAAGGAAGGACTGTGTGCATTTGTGGGTGTTTTAAGGGACTTTGGGATTTTGGTAAAGACATTAGGTCACTACCTTAAGTTTGTATAGCACTAAATAAACGTTTCCTTTCCTTTTCACGAATCTCTGGCATTGAGAGATATCTTTCCTTTAAGGCGGCGGACAAGACGGACCTGAGTCTCTTTCAGTAAGAGCATCATCGTCCCGGGCCCCCCCTTGTTCTGCTCTGTAACATGTGTATATATGTTCTTTGGTGTGGAGATGGACAATGGTATTGGGATTGACTGTGGGAGTGGGGAGGGAGGCCGGCTGGAAGAAGACAATGGGGGAAAATTGGGAAGACTGAAATAGCATGAACAATAAAATATTTAATTTTTTTAAAATTTGTCAATTATAAAAAGAAAACTTCTAAGATTTCCTCTCCCGATAAAATCAGTATTTTGCTGATATTGACAGATGATTATGGGTTGCTAATAATCAATTGCCAATGTTTCTAATATATATGTTATTCAGAACCAACTTTAACCTAGATAATTAGTATTTTAAAATTATTTATTTTATATTTATAGTTATAGCACAGAACTTTAACATATACCTGATATCTTAATCTTTTGTCACATGAAATAAAACAGATTCCAACAGACAACACCAACCTCTTAAGTACACTATGTAAGCGTGACCTCCCAGTCACTGTCTAATATGCTCAGTTATTCTCATGCTTAGTCATGTAGACTCTGTAACATCTACATTAGTAGTAGACTGTTCTGCATGTCATGGGCCCAGCTCCCACTCGGAGATGCACAGGACCCACACCCATGGATAGATTCTCCTGTGGGGAATCAGGCCTGCAATGTACTTAGGCTGCTATGAGTCTCGCTTTTTGCTAAAACTCCCTCACCTGAATTGAGGATATTTACTGCAAAGCAACTTCCTAAAAACCATGCTAAACCTTCTAAGGACAAGTGTAACCGGCTCAACTATTTTTGCCTTTTTATTTGCAAATATCCCTCTTCTGTGATGTGATTAGCAGCGTTGGCTCCTTTGTTTTCTGTAAAAGGTAACCACCTAAAGCTTATCTGTGCATAGTAAATGAGGACCATCACATAGTGGGTGGAGAAACCCAATAAAGGCCTGGGATGGAGGAGGCTGTGGCATGGAAAAAATCCATGCTGTCCCATTTCCTTTACTGGACTCAGTAATCTGTGTGAATGTCTCATTTCATCCATGATGATGCGAACACTGCGGGCCGGTGTCTGCATCACTTTAAAACCACAATGATTATGGGAAGTCTTCAGATACTCTTTCTCTGGATCAGGATCCAGTTCTTATTGAAGAAACCTGTATTTGGCCTAGATGAAATGACAAGTGAGAATTTCTCCATGAAGTAGCAAAATGCATATTCATGGCAAGTCTTTATAAGACCAAATATATTGTCATTTTAATCTAGAAGGAAATGTGATGGTCTACAAAATTTAGACAAGAAAAATTTTGAAAATTGTTTTCTGGAATGTGTTCTTATCAAATATAACTGATTTTCAACTACTCTAGGATCAAGAGTTATCTTGTCCTGATTACACCATTAACTCAATATCACTCTACCTTTTACTGACTCAACTATATACTCTATACTCTATACTCTGCTTAGATGCAGAGGGGTAAAAATACACTAACAGGTCGAATTCTCAGAGATTTTCACATAATAGATATTCTCTCAAGCATTCAGTTGTGATATAAAATCCCCACATTTCTGAATTTGTTGCTAGGACATTAAAGAATTCTCTATCATCCTTGTGGGAATTACAATATCTGAATAGCTCTCTGTAGTTTCTGGTATAGAAAAGGTCATAGATATTTGGTAATAGGTCATCACTGTCATTCCATTAACATTCTTTTCATAGGAATCTGCTCCCATATTCCTTGGCATTTTCCTGTGCATTTTAAGGTGTCAGATTTGGTTCCATAGAAGTACACCAAAGTTGTCCTATGATAAACCCTGTATGAAAGTATCTGTTATAAAAGTTGTCAGAAATTTATCATCACTAACCTGTGTATTACATTAATGTAGTCTATTCAAGAATTTAATACTTACACTGATGGTACTTACTTTAGATTAAAGGAACATATTAAAAGACCTTAACATTTATTTTTTAAGCAATAAACATAGCAGATTTCTCTTCAGAATATCATACCTTAATTTTGGTAGTAAAATGGTAGTATCTTTTGGGATTAATATTTTTAATTTTCTTGAAGTATTTCACCTCAGAAACTCTAGGAAAATTCTGAAACACCATTAATTAAGAAATTAGCTTTCAAAATAAGCTGTTTTTTTTAATTATACTTTTTTCATTCCATGTGATGATTCTCATTAACTCACAAGTAGTATTGAACAGCTATTTTATAAAATTCAGTATGTCAATAGCAATTAGGGCAGATTACACCCTAAATAGAATTAGTTCAAGGTATTAATTTAGGAGCAACACCTCTGCTTCAGAATAAAGTAGATGAGGAAATTCCTGGCAGCCCAAGAAGACTCCATATGCTACTAAATATGCAAAGATGGAGTGGGAGAATTTGCATTTGGATCTGTAGGCAGTGAAAATTCTGTAACATTTAGTACTAATGAAGAACAGCCGATCAGGTCAAGTAAATTAGCACTTATCCTTCCTCTTTCACAGAATCCTCCTTTCAGGCTTCATTCAACATTACATCTAAGTGTGTATATTTCAGAATGCAAGTGGAGCCTGAATGATCCATCCATGGGAAAAATTGGCAGTTAAATGCCAGCTTTTCACCTTCATTTGTCACCACCATCAATGAGTTCACTTTACAGCGGCACCAACTATTTTTTCCTATTTAGAAAAGATATTTATTTTAAACATAGATTTTATATGTGATAATATTTAATTCATAAAATATTAATATATTCAAGTACCAACCAATTAAATGAAATACATGGTCTTTTAATTTTCTTATCTTCCTCAAATAATTTTAAATTATTATGAATGTAAAACAGTATTTTTAAGATCACAGTTCATATAATTATTTAAGTTAGAGTATTTGTGTCTTATTTTTATGGATTTAAAATATCCTTTGTGGTATTGAGCATATTTTGCATTTTCTAAAAGGAAAAGCCATTTTCATTCAAGTGTTGTGAGTTGGAGCCAAAAACGTTTTGTGTACTCAAATATTTTTCTATTTCCAAACAATTTTATGCCTATTTGAATCGATGAAAAAAATGTTTTTATAGGCAAAATTTTTGTTGTTTGAATCACATGTAATGTTATTATCTCCAGAGCTTCCTGCACTTTTATACATACAAGTAACTCAGATTCCTGGAAACTCAACCAAGATTAGGCTGTAATAAGTAGGTGGTTTAATTAATCAATTACTTCATTTATTCATTCTTTAAATACTGCCCAGTACCTCTGTTCACTATACAATGTAAGAAATCATCTCCTTTGCAGCATGTAAGTGAAATAAAAATATTAGCTTTTTGAAAATTTTATAATTTATCTTGCAGTTATATTTTTTTGGAGGGATTCCTTTCTCAATTCCTTTACTTTCTAGATGTGTGACTTTGGATGAGTGAATAAACTTACTAAGCCTCAGTTTTCTTACAGGTGAAATGATGAATATGAAAGTGCCACTAAATTTTAAAACTAAACATAAATATGTGTTATTGTTATATCATTATTAGATTATTATACCCAATCAAATATATCAGAATTATTACTATTATCATTATTAATATCACCATGATATGCCCCCAAATTTTGTGAATTTTAATGAAAAATAATGCCTGGTAAGTATTTGGAGAAAAGAGGAGTGGCAGGACAGTATACACAATTTATTGTTGTAGGGATTAGTTTCTCCAAGGCATGGTACTGTGTTGTTAATTTCTACAATAAAAACATTGATACAAAGTACACACTACTTTAAAGCAAAGAGAAGTATAATTTACCTTTTACTATTTAAGCAGCTTATTTAATATTATTTATGTTTCATGTTCAATAGCCTTCTCAACAATGACAATATATTTTTCCTCTGGGAATGGCCTTATATCGATATACTTTACAGAACTAATGTTGCCAATGGAAATGGGGTCTTTGTGGTGCTGAAAGAAAAGCATTTCGGGGAGCATATGTGCGAGGATGAGGTATGGTGGTAAGATTCACTGAATCTGGAGGAAACACAAAGAACTGTCTTGTGTTTAGCTTTGCCCTGATGTGCAAGAAGTCCAACCTTGTCTTCATCAAGCCCAGAGAAAAGGCCAAGGTTCAGAAATTCTGTGCCACTGGTCAGTCCATGTCAGAGCTTAGTCCAATTCAGCCTTTGTTCCTGTCAAGATAGCACTCTCTATTTCCAGCTGTGCTTCGGGTGATATGGCATTATTGTATCCAAGCTTGGTCTTAGAACCCATGCATCTGCTAGGCCTGCATGGCTGCTATGAAGAGAGAATGCATGGAAGAAGTGGGCAGGTGAGTGTTATTGAGAGAGGGAGTGAGGGAAGGAGAAAGGGGGAGAGAGAGAGAGAGAGAGAGAGAGAGAGAGAGAGAGAGAGAGAGAGAGAGAGAGGAGAGAGAGAGAAAGAGAGAGAGAGAGATTGCCTTTGTGAAGCTTGGATTATATTTTCTGGGGCTTGGGGTGGACCAGGTACTCTTTTGAACTAACCAATCAATTCCCCAATCCTTTTTTAGCTGGTGTTGTGCCCTCCCCCAGCTAATCTGCTTCCTAGATATTCCAGGGTTCTGTGTCCTTTATCCAATCTGCTTCTTTTCCCAGATTACACACTTCCCTCTTATGGTTGCCATTTTAGCTCCTATTGCACAGGCACCCAGGAGAGTAATTACTCCTTTATTTGTTTTTACTTCTTCCTCAGTAATCCTGGCTAATGACCTGTAACAATTTTTTCTGTCATTTTGTGTCTCCTTTCCTTTATTATTATCTAGCTACTTATGCTAACACTAAAGACAACACTGAACATAATTTGAAGGATTTGGATTATCAAAAATGAACTCAGAACTCTTGGCCTCCTGTTGTTAAGAATGCCAAATGACATACTGAAAGTCTAGAAGACAGCAATAGTGTGGGTTTAAGGAAGGACCTCAGGCTTCTTTTCATTTTTTGAAAAATACAACTTTTAATTCATTAAATCCATTAATATGCTTTGGTACTTCACTTTTTAATGTAAAAAAGTTTATTTTTTAACCAGAAAATGTCATTTAAACATCTTGTATTGTTAAATTAGGTAGGTTGAAATAATCTGTACTAAACCCACTTTAAAATATGTGTCATTGTCTAGGCCAGGGCATTTTCCCCTCATTACCACCTCATAAAACAACTACTAGAGGAGAGGAGACTTCTTACACTAATGCAGTTGTAATGAAGTGAAAGTTTTCTGGTTTGCTTTGGATTCTTCCTCATACAATTTTGCAACCCAAGCCAGAACATACCTTGGCTCATGTATTAATGCATTTTTTTCTTACCCCCAAATTAGAGGCTAGAGACTGGAGAGCTTAAATAAAAATAAGAAATTCTTAAACAATTTGTGGTTAGTCATTTACTACAAAAATCACAAAAATTGCCAAGTTTCACAAAATCTTCCTAATATTGAGGGCTTTTAACAAGTTTAATATAAACATTTCAGAGGGTACTAATGGAAGCTCCATTACCATCAGAGAATAGTAGAGTCTAAAAAACAGAATAACTAATTGTGGCCTCAAATATATGTCAAAATTTGTGAGCTTTTAAGGACTAGGAACTACTGAAGAGAAAGAATTGACATTCGTGTTGTAAAATCAACATCTATATTATTCTAAAGTATATTAATTGAAAGCATTACTGGACTAAATACCACTATAGAATTCTAAGAAGCAATAATAAAAATTTCATTGATACTGTTCTACAATTTTACATCAATACCTCAGTCTAAAAAGTTATACGAAAAAATCATAGTCTCTCTCAGATGTTTGGAAAGAAAAGGAAGCCACTTTTAAGAAGTCATGTTCCTCTACTTCACACACCAGGCAATGTGGGCAGTGTGGATTTTATAAACATGTCCTTTCACTAATCATGGAAAAATTCTGATTTCTTAATAACAAACACATTATGAGCTGCTGAAGTCTTTCTCAAAAGACCACACAACTGCACATTAATGTAGAATATAAACTATGATTTTTAGAGTTATTTCACAAAACAACTTGTATAATAGTGAATACACAGACTTTTCTAATTTGTGAAATTTAAAGACAAGTCTGGCCATACAAAATTAGGAAACAGTTTATTCTTTATGTTATCATTTGCATATTAATATTGGGGAAAGAAATGGCAAAAGCAAAATAAAACAATAGCTAAAAAGATGGGATGTTAAACCATCTATTCTTGCTTTCTTTGGGAAAAATACTATAGATTCATTTTCTTTTTGTCTTCATGAGTAAATTCCACTTTTTCTTTGAAGATCTGTTATAGCTCTAAACAAGCCTTAATAAGCTTTAATAAGTCTATTTTCCTAACTTAAGTTTAAAAATATATTAAACATCTATTGTACTTCAATGAAGAATATGTTATTTATTGAATTATGTTTGAATTAAGGTGATTTAAATATTTTGTTAAAACTTCCAAAGACTATATATATATTTCTAGATATTGCCCTATTAAAAATTATTGCATATATGTAAAATTTAAAATAATTTCTAAATAAATTGTAGGCTTAATGTTGGATTAGAATATTCTACCTAACTTGGAAGGAATAAAAGAGAATATAAGGCATTCTTGCCTCTGGCAATATAAAGCTTTAGAAAGGAAAGCACATTGTAAATTAATAAATTGTTCATAAACTCTACTGAAAGTTTTTTGTTACATAATATTTGTAAGTGCTAGAGAGTCTATCTGAATGTTGTGGGGAAATGCAGCTGTAAAAGATGGGAGACCTGGCCATGCATTTAAATATATTCAATTGTTTTTGAATGGCTAGCTATGGTAGTCTGCTGGAGAGCTAAAACATATAAAACATATTATTAAATGTGGAAAATAGTCATTTTGTTGCAAATAGAGTTGAGTATTGGTAAGTTTTTTTTGGTTTACCCTGATGTCTACACTTGAAAACAACACTGCATAGGAGATATCTCTCCATTAGGTAAAATAAAAACCAGAGAGAGAAAAGTTTTGAATACATTTCAATTTGTGCTAAAAACTAACAGTGAAAAGTCGGGGAGGGATTAACTCCATTATGACAATGTATTTAAGAAAGAGGAAGGTACAAAGCCATGGTTATTTATGAATCCAGTTGTGTGGAGAATGTTCATGCACTTTATTGTGGCAGTGGGAGCAAACCTTTACAAAATAATTATGAGCTAATCCCTATAATTTTATGGAGTGATTGTTTTCATGATTATTCACTTAACCATTCATTTATTCTTTCATTCACTTAACAAACATTTACTGAGGTTCCACTGTGTACCAGGAACAGTAAGAGGTACTGAAGATAAACTGGGAAAAAAGCACATTTTTTATCATATTCTAGGTGATAACTCAAATAAGGAAATATAAATATAACAAGGGGGCATGTATAAGATATTAAACTCTTTATTCTTTCTTCCTTCTCTCTTTAAATGCTAGTAAGCTCAAAACCCTTCTACTTCAAATAAAAAGAAACTGATCAATCTTATTCATGATTCTGGTTGAATTTTCTACTTTAATTCTCCCTTTGCCCAAATTATCTTACTTATTTGTTTTTGGCTATTTTATCATTTTGGAATGAGGGAGAAAACAAATAAATAAATTTGAAATAGCCCTTTTAATAGAAGTTATTGTGCAATGAGAATCAGTTGGTTTTCTACTTAAAAACAAACAAAAAAAACCCTGTCATCTTGAATAATAGCCATATAGAGAAAGAAAAACACAGTTTGAAGTCAATGAACATGAATCACAGTTTTGAAATGTTGCAAAACATGCATCCTTTGTGGGGACAGCAACAGTCAGAATTTTTACCATGATAAGATGTGGCTACCACATGGTAGGCCCTCAGTAAATGTTGGTTGAATCTGACTCTGTGACTTGTCCATTAACATAGTTATGGGAGGCCTTTGGGATCTGCTCTTATTAGAATGTCTACTTGGAGGCCCTATTCTCTTATTTAAATTATGATCCACATCTCTATTTCACTTGCTAAATTTTTTTCCAGCCATACCATAAACAGTACTCTTACATCTTTAGTGAAATTACTCATTTCAAGGTGATTTAAACACTTAAATCACCTTACGATCTATGACAAATGTGTATTACATAGACGTCTTGGATTTTACCAGCCATGACTTACCCATGGCCCCAAATATAACACCTTCTCTCTTTAGGAAACCAACCCAGACTGATTCATTATCTCTTAATCTCAGTCTTCCTTCCAGATTTCTTGGATGGAAAACCCACTTACCTTAAGCCTAGTTAGAATACCAATGAACTGATTGAATAATAAGGAAATAAACAATGTCTAATCTATAGGAATTTGTGATGAATATGTATGCTAACAATTAGTAGATAAGTTACTGTTCTCCTGTTATTAGTATCTCTGTCATCACCATAATTATTTTATCATTGCCTGTATCTAGGACCAAATGCTATAGTAAACTCTTTGTCTTTTGCTGATATAGTCCCTCAGATAATTTCATGTTGCAGGGCTAAGATGTAAATCTTGAACTCAAAAAAATAGTACAACTTTAACTCAGTATATAAAAGAGTAAACACCAAATTCCATAGAAACAGAAGAGCAATTAATTTTTTGGTGTTGGTAAAGGAGAGAAACTTTAGATATGAGGTACATTTTAGAGGCATTTAATAAATGGTACCCAGAAGGGTCTGGGGAACCACTGCCCTGCAAAGGGCTAGAGCACTGAGTAAATACTTTTGTACCTTGGCACAAAAAGTTGTCACTCAACTTTCTGCCAGGAACTGACACCAATGACATCTCTCATCCCTGTTTTATGTGGTCTGTATTGTCCAAGCCTCCCCTTGAAATCAGATCTGAACATCAGCTTCTCAGACTCCTAAAATCTTCTATAGTCAATTAAGTTTTCCATATTTTTAAGTTTCACCTTAGCCACTGCCATGATTTAACTGAAACAAGATGTTCCTTTTTTTCTCTTTCTTTTTTTATTGTTGTTCAAGTACAATTGTCTGCATTTTCTCCCCACCAGTCCCCACAACCCTAGCCACCCCTACCTCCCTCCTCTGATCCCACTCCCCCTTGGTTTTGTCCATGTGTCCTTTATAGTTGTTCCTGAATACCCTTCCCCCTTCCCTGCATTATACCTTCCCACC
The DNA here is from genome assembly GCA_004024845.1 of Tonatia bakeri. Taxonomy (NCBI): domain Eukaryota; kingdom Metazoa; phylum Chordata; class Mammalia; order Chiroptera; family Phyllostomidae; genus Tonatia; species Tonatia bakeri. The sequence goes on from PVIA01008206.1 coordinate 20,165, forward strand.
CCTCCTCTGGTTACTGTCAGTTTGTTCTTAATTTCAATATCTCTAGTTATATTTTGCTTGCTTGTTTTGTTGATTAAGGTCACTGCTTTTCAAATGGAAGCAACTTTGTTCTGCTATAGCTTGGATACCACATGTCCTATCTCTAGAGCTCCGTGGATGTCTTTATTCTCCCTCCAAAAACACCTTTGACTTTCACTCCCATTCCCTCCACATGACACATTCTCATTGCTCCCTTTTCCTTGTTAGTCACTCACTGTCATTTATCAATAACACAAAGTATGTATGTATGTACTTATTTATTTATTATATTTTAATCCATTTTATTGTATTTTCCTTTACTTTTTTATCCCCCTATACCCTCTCCCACTTCCACTCCTCCCTCACAAGTATCATACTTTTATCTGTGTCCATGAGGTCTTCTTCATTTTTGCTCAATCCCTCTACCCCATAACTGCCCCCAAACCTTCTCCAGAGACATCGGCCTGCTTTCCGTATGTCTGTCTGTATTGTGCTTGTTAGTTCAGTATGCTAAGTGAAGTAAGCCAGTCAAAGAAAGACAAATACCATAGGATTTCACTCATATGTACAATCTAATGAACAAACTGGACTACCAAAAACTCTTGGTTCAAAGTCTTTGGGCAGTTATCCTGCCAATCTTCCGGTCACTCATTCACTGTCCACATGAAAAATTGACTAGTAGAAGCTAAAAATTATTGTGAATAGTCACACGGCATACATGAGTCCTGAATACTGGAGGTGAGTCTCTATAAAGACATAAAGTTGAATGCAAATAACCAAAATTTAATTTACTATGTCATGCTAGAATGCCATGTCAAAAAACTCAATGTTACATTAGTATACAAGTAGTTCCACCTCTGCATGACTCCTAATCATGCATGTCATTTGCTTTCTCCCTTACATTGCCCATTTTTCAACTCATCCTCCAAAGGGTATGTTTCTGACTCTGCTTATGTATTTATCTTATTGGTTCACAGTGGTTGAGCCATTTCCTTCATGATACTGGGTCATGCCTGCATAGGCTCCTTATTATTAGGACATTAACCCAATCAGTGTGCCTATTAAGAGCATTTAAAAGCCAACATGTTGGAAAGCCTTGTTGGAAAAAAAAAATTATATATAATGAGTTGTAGAAACTTCCTTTTTATCTTGCTTTTGTGGATGCTTTGTAAAGAAAGACATTTTGGACTTTCATTAAGATGAATATTTAATGGTTCCTGGCAAGGGATAAAGACCCCCAGCAGGGATTTCTATTTTGTCTATTTTAATTATGATGATTCTTCAATTATGATGACTTCTGATCTCAATACTTTTCCATTCCAATTACTTTCATCATCTGTGAAGGCTTCAAAATACGTATGAAAGACACATCTGAATGCTAATGTGTACCTTTTCATCCAATCACCTTTACCTCCAGCCTACCCTCACTTTCCACAGGAAAAAAAAACCTTTGACACTACTAATTTCTAATATCTCTGATGCTAAACCCCTGCTCTCCAATCAAAGTCTTTGTACTTTCTTTTTTGGAAGAGTTTCTTCCATAGAATTATTTTATCCTTATGAAACCTCCATTTACTCCATCATATTCTCTAACCTCTCAATGTATTTTATTCTTTATTTATTCATTTTCTCCATTTCAAGTTGGTCAAACCTTATATATCTGAGTAGATGTCTTTAAGTCCTACTACATTGAAAATGTAGATGTGAATTAACCTCAACACCTTTTCTTTATTACTCAAATCCTCATGGTGCATAATCACCATTATTTTTGCTGTTTTTTTCTCCAAAACAGAGAAAGAAAAAACCACTCATTTTAAGACCAGTCCCTCTATTTATGATAATCTATACCATGCAATTCTCTGGAATACTTCTTCAACGATGATCTTCGTTGTACATATTTGTATATATTTACTCTATCCAAGTCTTTTTCATCAATCTTCAAGTATCCCAACTTTTCCTTTTGCTAATAATGCTTTCTATTCCATGATTCCTTCTCAATATTGATGCAGACCCCAGCTCATGGTATCCACCACATTGTGGATGAGACACCAGACATTCACCTGGACTACTGAGTCTGGTGGAGGAAAAGCGCGAGCATGGTTTTTCTCTCAAGGGGAGTAAAAGCTGTAGCCCTTGCTGTGACTGGCTTTTATTGGGTTTCTCGGAACATGATATGATGGTCTTTATTTACTATGCACAGGCCGGCTTTAGGTGGTTACCTTTTACAGAGAACAAAGGAGCTTATGCCACTAATCACATCACAGAGGAAGGATATTTGCAAATGAAAAAGCAAAAATAGTTGAATCAGTTACACTCATCCTTGGAAGGTTTAGCATGGATTTTAGGAAGTTACTTTGTGGTAAAAGTCTGCTGCCTCAATTCAGGGTGAGGGAGTTTTAGCAAAAGCAAGTCTCAAAGCAGCCTGGGCACATTGCAGGCCTGATTCCCCACAGGAAAACTATCCATGGCATGGATCCTGTGCATCTCCGAGTGGGAGCTGGGCTCACACCATGTAGAATGGTCTCCTACAAATCTAATGCCCTAATTTTCTGAATTTTTATCAGCATCATTTGACATGGTTGCCTTTCAGTGACTCCTCTCACTTGCCTTCTGCAAATATGCACTCTCTTGACTTTCTTCCTAACTCTAAAATCTTGTTCTCTCATTCTTCTACCTAATTTTGCAGAATAGAATCAACTATTCTGTCTCTTTAAATACTTGATTTTGGTGATTCCAAACACTTGCCATTATTTCAACTTTCACTTCTGTGCAAAAGACTGCAAAAACATTGTCTCTAGGGCATCCTGTTCCACAGTACTCTGACCTGTATTTTCAGCACATTCTGAAATGCCTCTTATGGGGGATCTGGAGGCCTTTCAAGCTCTGTTTTCCTGCAGAATCACTCCCCTTCCTTGTTTCCCAGTCTCTTCAGCAAGACAACTGCCACTTTCTTCACACAAATAATTTCTTGAAAACATCATTTCTGCATTTACAATATCTTTACATCCACTTCTTAGTTCTTCAATAGCATGTATTATGTCTCCTTGTCACTTGTCAATGAGTTATACCTATTCTTCAACAGAGAACTTAAAAACAAAGAACACCAAAACAAGATGGGCAGTAAAAAATAATTTAAGCAAAGGGTTATTATTTCTGTTGGAAATTTTTACTTCATTCCTAAACTTGGAATTACTTTTACTCTTATTATTTCTAAAAAACTTGAAAACAACCTAATTATAAATAAAGTGACAATATTTTCCCATTGAAAACACAGGTCAGTTACCTAAGGATAATGACAATGACATTTTCTTTAAATAGCAGATGAGACAAAGCATTTTCTGTGAAAATTTTCCATTATTTATTGTCCAAAAAAATTTACTTTCTAAAACTTAATTTCCTCTATATATGTGATGAAAATAGATGTCTTAGCTCCTCTTCTCTTCCTTTCTCCATTTTCCTTCATTCACAGTTAAAAAGAAAGCATATAATTTTGGTAAATGGCACTTCTACCGAGAGGGGGAAGACTGAAATTTTGAGAGCAGACAGGTGGGCTGCTTTCTTGAGAAAGGAGGATAGAAAAGAGGAATCCTTAAAACTCCTCTAAACCCTTCACTTTCACATCTGTGTTCCACTACAATTCTCTGTGTAAGTGCAACTCAAATAGTGGAAATTTCAGAGGAGGAGAATTCACTGTAGTTACTCTGCTCAGGAGGTTAGGAACTCTGATCTGAGAGGTAGAAGTAAAGGAGAAGTAGAATAAGAGGCTGTGAGAGTGAAAGAATCCTCTTACATTGAAAAGATATCATGCACACATCCCAGCATAAGTACAGAGAGAAGAGCCAATATAGGTGAAGAGCCACAGCAATGATTCTGAGGCCTGAATTCCTCCTGAGAGGTCACATGCCAGATGGATTTATGAATGCAAACAGCAGTAAAGATTCAGAGACCACGTTACTTTGTTTCATCGATTGAAGTGGGGGAAAGCTAAATATGAGAATGTTCATTAATGGAGGGATTCCATTACTAATGAATTTTTCTTCAGAATTTCTTTCACCAAGAATTCAAATATGGAAAGCATCCAATGAAGAGAATTGTTCCAACATTATAGTTAATGATCATCCTTTTAAATAAGAATTTGCTAGTTTTTATACCTGGTGGTGCTGTGGTTTGTCAGGGCATGTTACAGAAAGCCAAACCAAGTAATCTGTGCCTCAAATCAGTGATCTATTTTTGCTATTTCTCCCTCCCTCAATAAGGACAAACAACTTATTTACTTTTTTTATTGTCATCCATGGTGTGTGGAATAATGTCTTATACAATAAGTGTTGCTCATGTAGATTTAACCTAATTATTTGGTGCTTTCAAAATTTAAAAAAAATTGTTTTATTCATAGCAATTGCTGCTGAAATTAAATTCAAAATAAAAATTCTTGAAATATTGCTAAGTATCTTTAAAATCTCAGTTTTTATGTCATTGTATATCTTTTTTTGACTGAGTATAATGTTGAATCTTTGGGTAAGAACACTTGGTGATGAGTTAGTAAGTTTTACTTGGAACTTTTTACTGGAAACAGTTCAAGAAATTGAGCTACTTTGGCTTGTCCAATAAATTGTTTAAATGTATATGTTAAAGAATTCATAAAATAAGGCAAACTCAGGTAAAATATAACTGCTTATAATTTTCTTTATAAAGTAGTAGCCATTGATTGGTAGAGTATAAAAAATCTAAACATACACCAAGTAAACATAAGTGAAGTGAATTTCTACTGGCTTTAGGTTTAATTTAGATTAAATTAACTTTTTTATCCTAGGTAAATCTATTAACTTTCACAAACTCTAGACTTTTCCATTTCCCTAAATTTGGATCTGACGATGTCATTTCAATTAGTATAGGTTTTTTATAGATATTATTATTATTTTGTCTTCATTTGCTGCTGGATTTATTCATTTATTTATATAGCACATACATATCAATTGCATTTATAGGACTCATTGTGTGTATGTTACTGAATTTACAAAGTTGAAAAGATATATCTCTGCCCTTACAGGTTAGAGTTCAGATTGAAGTAAAACATGCAAACATTACAATATAATGTGTCAACTGCTTTAATGGAGCATGATGGATCTACTAAGCAAGCAAACAGATTGCTTGCACTAGGCTGCATAAGGCTGGGAGTGTATCTGAGAGAAGTTCTCACTTTGAATCTCACATAATGAATAGGATTTTGACAAACTTACTCCAGGAAAGGTATCACAAGGAAGAGTTATCCAGGTAAAGTTCTACAAAATAGGGCTCCCTGCCAAGGGGTTGGAAAAAAAATAAGTCTGCAGCAGTTCTCTGTCCATGTGCAGGGACATCTTCCGAGCAGCACAGCTGGTTCCAATCTAGTACAGGGGTCCTTTTGCTGACTGATTTGTTCAGAGCAAATGCCTTATTGTAATCCATCTGCCCAGAGGCATTTTAAACTGCTGTGTACAAAGGCAGGCTCTGTGCTATCAGAAACTCTGGCCAACTCCTCTGGAGGATGTGAAAGGGCAGGAGGCAGCAGAAACTGGTAAGGAGTGGTAAGGGCACAGAAGCAATAAATGATTTGAAATGTGGCAAAGAAGTAAAGGGATACTAGAATTTTAAAATACCCATTGGGAAGGAAGATGGCATCAAGGTAGTAGGGAGGAGATTCCACTTCTCCCTACACACGGGAAAAAAACCTAGCTGATCTACAGAGGAAAAGAGAAAACAGCCAATAGTACCCCAGCATATATCAAAATAAGAGACCAAAAATTGTAGCAGAGACTGAAAAACCAGACGGTAAGGAGAATACTTCAGGACAATAAGGTCCCAGGGACCAGTGTGGGGACCCGGGCAGCTGCAGCCCCAGGCTTGGGGTGTGCTGGATCTGCCACAGGGTCCTTGGGCAAGAGCTGGGGCAACTGTTCCCTCTCCAGCCAAACAAAATCTGAGCAGCACCAGGAGAGACCTGGTTGCTTGAAGTTGCAGAGAGGGGAGTAAGGACTAAGTGGCAAACACACAGGGGCTGTGAGCACCTGCGGAGTCTGTGAATGCCTGTTGGGGAGAGTTGAGAGTCCTGCAGTGAGGAGCCCTGACCTGGATAGTCCTGGTCTGGCTAGAGAATTGGGCTGTGGGAGAGGCCAGACCATTGTACAGAGTGGCAGGCTTGAGTAGGAGGAATTTCTCAAAAAGAAAAAGTGAAAAAAGAGACACTGTTTGGGGAATTCTCCTACAGCAATCACTCTGGCCTCCCCCACAACGAGCCGGGCAGTGATCCTGAGGTTGCATAGAAGGTTGTGTGGAAGACACTGTGCAACCCCCTAGCACAGGGAAGAGTGCACACCTGTAGAACCAAAGCAGCCTGGCTGAGCTTGCTCCCGCACCCTAGCCCACGGTGGTAACCCTGGGGAAAGTGCACACTCAGGAAGGCCTGGATCCCACACCCAAGGCACCCTGGAGAGGCGCCAGGCTAGCTCCAGGAAGAGTGAGCATGAGGATGAATGAGTACAGATTAGGAAGGAAGAAAAGCCATACCAATCGCCCCTCAGCTTGCTGCAGCCAGCAAGACCAGAAAAACTGGTTTGGCAGTTTTGAAACCAAGAGGTTTATTTTATTTTATTTTATTATTTTATTTTTTTAATAATTTTTAATTTTTTAATTTTTATTATTTTTTATCTTTTGATTCCTTTTTCTTCTCTTTCCTTCTTTCTTATTTTATTCCTTCTTCCTTTCTTTCCAGTTTTACTTCTTCTTTCTTCTGCTTTTTTTTTAAATACCTACAAGTGAGACAAAAAAAACCTGGAACTGTGAAAAGACCAGAGCTGGACCCAAAGAAGGGGCATCCCAACAGCTGAGACAGTGAGACAAATTTCATTTTGCTATTACAGAGAACCTGTAAGTTACTGCATATTTGTATTATTATTATTTTTTCATTATTCTTACATATTTTATTTTAATAGTATTTTTTAATTCTTATTCTTTCTGTATAGTCAGTCTGCTTTGCCTGGCTGGTAATATTGTACCACCGGACAAGTTTCCCCTGATCTCTCTTTCATAGTGTATTCCTAATTTACTGTCCTTCACGTCACTTGTGTTCCTTTACCACACTACTTAACATCCTATACTCCCCATTCTTGTTATCCAGATCACATAGATTCCGTCATATGATTGTTGCTGTAATATTATTGTAAACAATAACTGTTCCATACAATTGTAAATACTTCACAATACCCCTCCCAAATATTAGACCACTTCATGATTTCCTAAATTCTATTACTGTAGTAATTAACTCTATTTTCTTACACACTACACCTATTTACTATCCTTTACTTTCATCTTACCTCAGAATCTGACCTCCCACAACCTCACTGTTTTCTAGATCCAACTCACAATCCCTCCCTCCCCAACAAGAGTCTTATCTTCTTTCCATCCTTTCTAAAAAGTGGCTAGTTGGGTGAAAGAGCATGGTTTACACTATACATAGCCAAAGGATCTCCTATCTGTTCTCTGCATGCTGCTACTGTAAATATCATAAAATTCTCTCTTGCTGTTTTAAACCGCTTTGCCTTCCTCCCTCCAACTGATTACATAAAAGAGTAGGTGGAAGCTGTGAACACCAGGATACTGACTGGAAGAGGAAACCCAACAACAAAGAAACCTCCAACAGATAACAACAGAAGAAGGTGAAGGCGGGAGTGGAAACCACACAAACTTCAATCCAGGACCTATCTGGAAATATAACTAAATAGTGGAGAAAATACCCAATACAAACAACTGAACAAGAGCAAGAGAGAATTCTCAAAACCTTGTACACAGGGAAGAACCAGATTCAACACAGCTGCCCTCACCAGCACAACAAAATAGAAGTGGTGGACAGAGTGACCCTCAGTTAACCAGCTGGTGGGAAGGACCCACCAAAGAAAGCCCCAACAATGATCAAAACCCAAAGACAAACACAGAGCCAACTTAAATGACAGCCCAAGATCAGTGATCTCAGGAGATCAAGGAGACTGCACCACTGAATCTCACAGGTATTCTACCACAAAAGTTCACAGCATAAACCCAGGGAGCCAGAACAGATCAATTTAAGAAGTTGAGGCTAACAAGAAGAGTCTCACAAACAATTGGAAAATAAAGAAACAATCCCCAAATGAAAGGAAAGGAGGAAGCCTCAGAAAGAATGCTAAATGAAATAGAAGCAACTCAACTATCAGATATTCAGTTCAAACCAGTGCTTATCAGGAAGCTCAATGAGCTGACAATAAGTTATAAAAAAACTAGTGGGAAACTACAATGAACTCACTGCAAACTATATCAACATGAAAAAGGAAATAGAAACTATCGACAATGGCCAAGAGGAAATGAAGAATACAATTTCTGAACTGAAGAACACAATAGAATAAATCAAAGCAAGAAATCTGCGTTGGATCGATAAAGCAGAAGATCAAATCAGGGAGCTAGCGGAAAAAGTAGAAAAAAACACCCAGAAAGAGCAAGAAAAGGAAAAGAGACTCAGAAAGAATGAAGAGGGATTAAAAGAAATGCAAGACAATATGAAACATAATAATATCCATATAATAGGGATACCAGGAAGAAGAAGAAGAAGAAGAAGAAGAAGAAGAAGAAGAAGAAGAAGAAGAAGAAGAAGAAGAAGAAGAAGAAGAAAGAAGAAGAAGAAGAAGAAGAAGAAGAGGAGTAAGAGTAAGAAGGGATAGAAAACCTATTGAAAAAGTAATGATGGAAAACTTCCCTAATCCCATGAGAGAAAAAGTCACACAAATCCAGGAAACACAGAGAGTCCCAATCAAGAGGAGCCCAAAGAGGCCCACCTCAAGACACATCATAATTAAAATGGCAAAACATGAAGACAAAGAGAGAATCTTAAAAGCAGCAAGAAAGAAACAGGAAATAACGTACAAGTGAGTCCCGATAAGGCTAGCAGCTGACTTCTCAATGGAAATGCTCCCAGCCAGAAGAGAATGGAAATAAATATTCCAATTAATGAGAACCAGAGGCCTGCAACCAAGGCTACTTTACCCAGCAAGGCTGTCAATCAAGGTAGAAGGACAAATAAGGAGCTCCCCAGACAAAAGAAGTCTAAAAGAATACACCTCCACTAAACCAGCTGTGCAAGAGATGCTAAAGGAACTGCTTTAAGGAAAGGAAGGAAAAGAGAGAGAGAGAGAGAGAGAGAGAGAGAGAGAGAGAGAGAGGAACACAGGCACAAAAATGGCAATGAATAAGTACCTATCAATAATAACCTTAAACATAAGTGGATTAAGTGCTCCAGTCAAAAGACATAGACTAGCTGAATGGATAAGAAAGCATGAACCACACATATGCTGCCCACAAAAGACCTGCCTCATGACAAAAGATCTATGCAGACTAAAAGTGAAGGGCTGGAAAAATATTTTCCAAGCAAACAGGAAGAAAGCTGGGGTAGCAATACTCATATCAGACAAAATAAACTTCAAAAAAAGGGCCATGAAAAGAGACCCAGAAGGTCACTTCATAATACTCAAGGGAAGAATCCACCAAGAAGACATAAATATTGTAAATATATATTCACCCAACATAGTAGCACCCAAATACATAAAGAAAATCTTAGAGGACTTCAAGAAAGACATTGACAGCAACACAATTATAGTAGGGGATTTTAACACCCCACTGTCAAAAATGGACAGCTCTTCCAAACAAAATATTAACAAAGATATTGTGGCATTGAACAATGCCCTAGATGAAATGGACTTAACTGATATATATAGAGCCCTTCATCCCAAAGAAGCTAAATACACATTCTTTTCAAATGCACATGGAACATTTTCAAAGATAGACCACATGATAGGACACAAAACAAGCCTCAACAAATTCAAGAAAATTGAAATCATAAAAAGCATTTTCTCTGACCACAAGGGACTGAAACTAGAAACCAAGCCCAAAGGAAAACCCCCAAAACACTAACAATCATGGGGATTGAATAGCATGCTATTGAACAACGAAAGGGTCAAGAATGAAATTAGGGAATAAGTCAAAAAGTTTCAAACAAATGAAAATGAACTCACAATAACCCAAAACTTATGGAACACAGTGCAGGCAGTCCTGAGAAGGAAGTTCTTAATGATACAGGCCTACCTAAAAAGATAGATATATTTCAAGCAAACAACCTAACTCTATGCCTACAAGAATTCAAGAAACAACAAAGAGAGCCCAGAGCAAGTAGAAGGAAGAAAATAACCAAGATCAGAGCAGAATTAAATGACATAGACACTAAAAGCACAATTCTAAGGATCAATGAATCCAGGAGCTGGTTCTTTGAAAAGATAAACAAAATTGACAAGCCTTTAAGCAGACTCATCAAGAAAAAAAGAGAGAAAGGACCCAAATAAATACAATCAGAATGAAAGAGGAGAGATTACAACTGATACCACAGAAATACAAATGATTGTAAGAAATTACTAAGAAGAACTGAATGCCAAGAAATTAGAAAACCTAGGTGAAATGGACAAATTTCTAGAAAAAATATAATCTTCCAAAACTCAATGAAGGAGAAGCAGAAAACCTGAACAGACCAATAACAGCAGATGAAATTGAAGCAGTAATCAAAAAACTGACACACAAAAGCCCTGGACAGGAGACTGTTTCACAGGAGAAGTCTACAAAGCATTTAAGGAAGAGCTAACCCCTATCCTTCACAGACTACTCAAAAAATTCCAAAATAATGAAAGCCTCCCAAACTCTTTTTATGAAGCCAGCATCATCTGTATCCCAAAACCAGATAAAGACACAACAAAGAAACAAAACTTCAGGCCAATATTGCTGATGAATATAGACGCTAAATTCCTCAATAAAACATTAGCAAACTCCATCCAGCAATAAATTAAAAAGATTATACACCATGACCAAGCAGGATTCATCCCAGGGATGCAAGGATGGTTCAATATTCACATATCAGGAAATGTAATACATCACATAAACAAAGGCAAAGACAAAAATCACATGATCATATCAATAAATGTGGAAAAAATACATTTGATAAGATACAGCACCCATTTATGATAAAAACACTCAGCAAAATGGAAATAGAGGGAGCATTACTCAACATAATAAGGGCCATATATGAGAGGCCTACAGTCAACACCATACTCAATGGGCAGAAACTAAAATATTTCCCACTAAGAACAGGAACAAGGCAAGGGTGTCCCCTTTCACCACTTCTATTCAATGTAGTATTGGAAGTTTTAGCCACAATGATCAGACAAGAAAAGGAAATAAAAGGCATCCAAATAATAAAGGAAGAAACAAAACTGTCACTGTTTGCAGATGACATGATAGTGTGCATAGAATATCCTATAGACTCTGCCAAAAAACTGCTCGACCTAATAAATGAATCTGGCAAAACAGCAGGATACAAAGTCAATATCCAGAAGTCAAAGACATTTTTGTATACCAACAATGAAACAGCAGAAGCAGAAATCAAGAAAAAAATCCCATTCAATATAGAAAAAAGAAAAATAAAATACCTAAGAATAAATCTAACCAAAGAGGTTAAAGACCTGTATGCAGAAAGCTACACAACACTGAAGAAAGAAATCAAGGAAGACACAAACAAGTGGAAACATACACTGTGTTCATGGATTGGAAGAATTAACATCATCAAAATGTCCATACTGCCCAAAGCAATTTACAGATTCAATGCAATACCTACTAAAATACCAATGGCATATTTCACAGACATAAAACAAACACTTCAAAAATTTATATGGAATCATAAATGACCCTGAATAGCTGCTGCAATTTTGAGAAAGAAGAGCAAAGTAGGAGGGATCACAATACCTGATACCAAACTGTATTACAAGTCCACTGTCATCAAAACAGCTTGGTACTGGCATAAAAACAAGCACATGGATGAATGGAACAGAACAGAGAGCCCAGAAATAAACCCAACTCTCTACAGTTAATTAATATTCAACAAAGGGGGCAGCAGCATAAAATGGAGTAACAATAGCCTCTTCAACAAATGGTGTTGGGAGAACTGGACAGCTACATGCAAAAAAATGAAACTCAAGCACCAACTTACACCACACACAAAAATAAATTCAAGGTGGATAAAAGATTTAAATATAAGCTATAACACCATTAAAGTCCCAGAGGAAAACATAGGCAGGAAAATCTCAGATATTTCACACAATATTTTTACTAATATGTCCCCTAGAGTAAGGGACATAAAGGAAAGAATAAACAAATGGGATCTCATCAAAATAAAATGCTTCGGCATGACTAAAGAAAACAGTATTAAAATAAAAAGAGAACCAACTGTATGGGAAAACATATTTTCCAATGATATCTCAGGCAACAGTTTAATCTCCAAAATATAAAGAACTTACATGACTCCATTCTAAGAATACAAGCAACCCAATTAAAAAATGGGCAAAAGACTTGAACAAACACTTCTCCAAAAAGGACATACACAGGATTCAGAGACACATGAAAAGATGTTCAGTATTCCTAGCCATCAGAGAGATGTAAATTAAAACCACAATGAGATACCACTTTACACCAGTCAGAATGGCCATCATAAACAAAGCAACAAACAACAAGTGTTGGAGAGGTTGTGGAGAAAATGGGACCCCAGTGCACTGTTAATGGGATTGCAGACTTGTACAGCTACTATGGAAAACAGTATGGAATTTTCTCATAAAACTAAAAATGGATCTGCCTTTTGACCCAGCAATTCCACTGCTAGGATTATATCCTAATAACCCTGAAATACTAATCCAAAAGAACCTATGCACCCCAATGTTCATAGCAGCACAATTTACAATAGCCAGGTGTTGGAAGCAATCTTGGTGCCCATTAGTAACTGAATGGATAAAAAACTATGGTACATTTACACAATGGAATTCTATGCAGCAGAAAGAAAGAAGGAGCTCCTACCCTTCACTACAGCATGGATGGAACTGGAAAGCATTATGCTAAGGGAAATAAGCCAGGCAGTGAAAGACAAATACCATAGGATCTCACCTTTAGCAGAAACCTAAACAACAAAACAAAGAAACAAGCAAAATATAACCAAAGACACTGAAATAGAGAACAGGCTGACAGTGACCAGAGTGGGGAGGGGAGGGAATTTCAGGGGAAAAGGGAAGGGTTTACAGGAACAAGTATAAAAGACAGATGGACAAAAACTAGGGGGAGTGGAAATGGGAGGGAGGTGGGGACGGCTGGGGGTTTGGCTGGGATGGGAATAAAAGACAGAATACTGTACTTGAACAACAATTAAAATAAAAATTAAAAAAAGAAATTAAAAAAAATACTCATTGAATTTTGCAAAAGGGTCCTAAGTGATTAATCTAATGAGTGTAGCAGCCTCAGTGGCATGGTAAGGGGTAAACTCTGGTTACAGCAGGTAGTTAAGTGATCACAGTGAGCATTGAGAAACAGAAAAATGCAGTGAGAGAGACAGAGACTCAGGTATAGAGGACATACTTTGTGAAAATGTTCAGACACACATTGTAACAACCACCCAAGTCAAGATATAGAAAATTTCCAGCATCCCAGAAGGCTTTGTGTCTCCTCACATCCCAATGAAACAACCATTACACTGGTTTTCATCACAATAGATTACATTTGCCTATTCTTTAACCTCATAGAAGTAGGATCATGTGAAATAAAATATTTTGTGTCTAGATTCTTTTTTAAATTTTTATTGTTGTTCAATTAATTTTTCCCTATTTCCCCCATTACTCTCCTTTGCCCTACCCACCTCCCACTTTCAATCCTCACCACTCACCCCCACTCTCTTTGTACTTGAGTCCTTTATACATGTTTCTTGACTTCACCCTTCCCCTTCTGTCCCCCATTTGATCCTCTGCTTCTTCTAGCCTGCTTTTGATTCATTCTACTGTGTTCTTTAATTCAGAAATTATATTCTTCATTTCTGTTTGGATCTTTTTGATTGTTTCTATGTCCTTTTTCATGCTAATATAGTTTGTAGTAAGTTTCTCGTAGCTTCCTTGTAGTTTTGGGGAGTTCTCACTGAGCTCATTATGCTTCCTTATAACCATTGTTTTAAATTCAATATCTGATAGTTGACTTGCTTCTATTTCATTTAACACTCTTTCTGAGGATTCCTCCTTTCATTTTGATTAGGGGTTGTTTCTTTGTCTTCCCATTTTTGGGGAGACTCTTCTTGTTTTCTTCTGCTTATTAAATTAATCTGTTTTGACTCCCTGCCTTTGTGGCATGAATTTCTATGGTAGGAGACATGTGAGATTCAGTGGTGCAGTCTCCATGATCTGACCTTAATGCTGTTGGTATGCATTTTATGCCATTTATGTTGGCTCTCTGGATATTGTTGCATCTGGTTGACTGAGGGTCACTCCACCCACCACATCATGTATACTGTTGTGGAGGTGCTCCAGAACAAAAACACTAAGCCCAGGAAACAAATCCATGTCTCCAAAAATATCTCCTACCTGCAATTCCACTATGAACTGCAAATGAACCAGTATTAATGAGGCTGTAAAGAGATTTAGACTATTATAAGAAAGGGGAGAAAATATGAGATGACCTAAAAGAAAAATGATTTTGAGAGGGTAGAGGAAGGAGCACTAATAAGAGTTGGGAATCAGAAAAGTGCAAAGAGAGAAAGTAAAATTTACACCATAAATAAAATAAGTCATGAAGAAGACAGAAAGGGGTAAGAGAAGAGAAGTTTACAGTATTAGGTTTAAACAGAAATTAAAAGAAAATACAATTAAAAAGTGAGAAAGAAAAAGGACAAAAAAGTAAGTAAATAATTTAAAAATAGGAACCAAATTGGAAAAAAACATTGACAACACCACTATCAACAACAGATGAGCTAAAATTAATATAGGTAGAATGGGAATAAGAGGGAAAAAAGAAAGAAAAAAAAAGCTTAAGCATTGGCTAGAGGAAAGGAAGTATTTTTGAGATGATAGTGGAATAGGGAATACTAACAGTGAGGAATGAAAACAAGGCTAAGACAGGGCCAAATTAAAATTCAAGACAAAAAGAAATAAAAAGGGAGAGAAAAAACAACAAGTTAAAAGATAAAAAGGAAAAAAACAGGCTAAGACAGGGCAAAATTAAAATTTGAGACAAAAAAAAGAGCAGGATAGGAGAACGGTTCAATTTCAGATTTGAAATGCAAAAGTAATGAAGATGTAGAGAGAATAATTGAATAAAATGCATCAATAACTGTTACAGGGTGCATCCAAGAGGGGGGCCCCAAATAGGGATTTGGAATGGGGTCTGGAACTCAAGGTGTCCAGGAAATATTAGGATGTCATCACCCCTTCCCCCACAGGTATGAGTTGGGGGAAGGGACACATGGAGCAGGAACATTCAGGGCCATTTTGTACAGCAACAGCTTTGCAGCTAACCTCTGGTATGGTCATTTAACATATTTATAACTTTTAACTGTTTGCATAGACATGTTAAATAGCTGCAGCCATACTTTGAGTCAGGGAGAAGGGAGTGACTTATACCCAAGTGTAACTGGGGGGCAGGTCCCTGAGTTACAACTCCTGAATGAGAGCTTGGAGAAGATTGGCTCCATGGCATGGGGCCACACCTACTGTACTCATGATGGCAGCCCGGTAAAGCTGGAAGGATATGGGAGTGCTGGCAAGTGTAGCCAATTGTGAGAGGAGTCAGAAATGGGGCTGCAGAGGACATTGGTGTGGGGATTTAAATCCAGAAGCCGCAGCCATTGAAGAGAGAACCACACGGTCTTTAGCAGAGTGGGGACTCCCACAGCCCTGTGAGAGAGAATCACCATGCAGCTTTAGCAGAGAACCGCCACTCGACTTTGGCAGAGTGGTGACACCCCCCTCCCCACAGCTTTGCAGAGAGAAACACGTGGCTGTGGCAACAGAGTAGAGAGCCACGCGCTTCTGGCAGAGTGGGGGTCCCACAGCTTAGATGAAAAGGGAACCACTCAGCTTTGCCAGAGTGGGGAATCACCATGTGGCTTTAGTAGAGAACTGCCAAAGCTGAGTGGAGACTCCTCCACACAACCCACAGCTTTTGTAGAGAGAAGAACCATCTGGTTTTGGCCAGTGCGGGGACTCCTGCAGCTTTGGTAGAAGAGGACCATGTGGCTTTGGGGTGGCCCTTTGGCCACATGGCCTGGGAAACAAGAGAGACTTTGCTTGGAAGAAGGGTGAAAGAACTCTTGCCAGTAGGCCATGAGAAGGTACTACATGGCTTTGGATTAATTAGAGATCCTGTCTGGATGATGACACATCTGATGGTGCCCACAGCCTGAATCACAAACGTCTACTTCTTTTCCTGAGATACAGTACCCCAAATTAGGACAATGGGAGAAGGAAGCACTGTGGGCATCTGTGGGTATCCAAAAGGACTTTGATATTTTAATGAAGACATTAGGTAACTACCTTAAGTCTGTATAGCTTTAAATAAACATTTCTTTTCCTTTTCACAAATCCCTGGCTTTGAGAGACATCTTTCCTAAGGCAAGGGACAATCGAGCCTAGTGGGGGGTCCTTTTGGTAATTGTGTATTGTGCCCCCCTGGCCCTGTGTGTGTGTGCTCTATAACATGACTACTCTATCCACAACCGATGAGCAAAGATTGCTAAAGGTGGAGAGAGAACACGGGTATTTTAAGATCAGGAAAAAGAATGTGAGATGACCATTGACAAGAAAATTTGTGTTGAGAGGCTGGACAAGGGAGAAATCATAAGAGTGTGAATGAAAATGAGTTGTAGTAAGAAAGAAAACAAAATTTAAAATGAAAATAATAAGAGGAAAGAAGAAGATGAAATGGGGTAAGAGAAGGGAGGAGCAAAATATGTGAATTAAAATAAACTATAGTATAAAATCTAGTAACAATATACATAAACTTGAAGGACAAGAAATAAATGTTAAGCTATGAAGGAAAGAAAATATTGCAGATCATGGAGAAGACCATGGTGGATTTCATCTTGGTAGCCTCTAGAATTTACCACTGTTTTTTCTCTCTGGATCTGCCTCTGGTGATGTCAGGTGGTGACCCCATCTGACCTTAGGCAGCCTGTTTGAAGCATCCAGGAGTCTACTCTCTGTGGCTGACTCTTTTAGTTGTGAATCTAGTCACTCTGCACTCAGCAGTCAGGCTTAAGCACCTCAGGGCCAGGCAAAATCCTTCCTGGGATAGTGTCTATTGTTTCCCCTCATCTGCTGTGGCTTGGATGTGAGTAGTCTGCCTGAGCAAGATGGCTGCTGCCTTATGTGGGATCCTGACAGCTACTATTGCTGTTCTCTCCCCAAAGATTCCATCTCCAGTGTCTCTAGTCCACTCTGCTCCCACTCCCTTTCCTGGAGTCCAGAGTAAATGGCTGCAAATGAAAATTTATGTTTTGGCCCTTTAAACGGCTCTTTGCATCTCTAGCCATCTGTCTCAGGCAGATGGCAGCTCTGCCACTCTTAGCCACTGGTTGTTATTTGTGTACTTTTCAGGCTCCAGTGCTCTAGGCTGGGGATCCCACTTTAGGGTTTAGACCCCACAATTCTTGAGGATCCAAACAGCCACTTAAGTATCCTTCCAGCATTTCAGTGGTTGGCTATGTACACCCAGCCAGCCCTCTCGTGTCTCCACTGCATTCCTTACCAGTCAGATTGTGTTAAAGTTGATTCTTTTGTTTGAGGTATAAGACTTTTCTCTCACTATTGTTCAGTTGTTTGTTCTGGATGATTTCTCCACAGTTTAGTTAGAATTCCAGATTGGTCCTGGGAGGCAGTTAGTGTGACTTCCATTCACTCCTCTGGCATCTTGGATCCATCTGTCTCTAGTTTTTTCTCTCAAATTTTGACTGTAAAATTCATCCATGTTGTTATATGTAGCTACAATTTCCTCTTTTATGTTCTAATATATTCCCTTGTATGCATATACCCCAAATTTTTAGCCACCATTTTTGTTTAGTCACCATTGATAAAGAGTTCTTGGTTGTTATAATTAATGCCAGTTTTGGTTATTATAATTATTGCTGCTACTAACATTCTTGTTCATATATTTTGGGAGCTCTGTATTCATTTCTCTTGGGTTTATATATCTAATAATGAAATTATTAGATCATAATATTAGCATATGTTTAGTTTTTGTAAAAAAATACCAAGGTTTTTAAAGTGGTGGCACTAATTTACACTCCCTTAGTAAAGTATGACAGTTGTTTTGCATCTTCACCAACATTTGTGTTTTCCATTTTTTCTATTTAGCCAATCTGGCAAGTGCATGCTCAATTTTATTGTGGTTTTAATTTGCATCTCTCTCACCTAAGTATGTTAGCATTCTTTTGTGAAATGAACATTCAACTTTTTTTACATTTTTATTTGTTTGCTTATCCTTTTTATTATTGATTTCTTTATGTTCTTAATATTTATCTTTTTCAATATGTGAATTACAAGTATATTTTCACCAATCATGACTTGCTTTTTCTATCTATGAAT
The DNA here is from genome assembly GCA_004024845.1 of Tonatia bakeri. Lineage (NCBI taxonomy): Eukaryota > Metazoa > Chordata > Mammalia > Chiroptera > Phyllostomidae > Tonatia > Tonatia bakeri. The sequence goes on from PVIA01008206.1 coordinate 38,662, forward strand.
GGTGCTTTTTTAAAAAAGAGAAATTTTAACTTTAACAAAGTTTAGATTATCAATATTTGCATGCCCTGTTTACTATATATTGTTTAATTCAAAGTTATAAAGATATTTTCCTATGTTTTCTTCTATGAGATTTATTGTTTTGTGTTTTACATAAAAGTCTACAGTCCACCTGTAATTGATTTTGTTCATGGTATAATGTTATGGTATAATGTCATGGTAGATCAAGTTATTTTTTCACCATATACAGATCCAGAAGAACCAGCATCATTTGTAGAAAATAAATCCTTTTATGATGATTCCACAAGGGGTAATCTGTGGGTGGAAGTATTTATGTATAACCCATGTTGGTTTCTTTGTCTTTTTCTCTGTTCTTGCACCAATTCAATACTGTCTTAATTACTGAAACTTTATAATTTATAGTCACTCTTTATGAAGTAATGGATATCCTCCTTCACTTACACTATGTTAATATTGTATTAGCTATTCATGATCTTTCGCTTTTTTATGCAAAGAAGAATTTGTCAGTCTGCAAATACAACTTGAATAAACTTCTGAATCTTTTGAGTGGTTGTATAGAATCTTTAAAACAGTTTAGAAGTCACATGTTAAGAGTAGTCAGTTTTCTTATTCATAAAAATCAAATTATTTATTGTATGGAATTACTATGTAATTTTATGTAATTACTGTATCCTCTTCAATCTTGTTTTATATTCATTTTATATGTGTGTTTCATCATTTCTTCTTTATTGACTTGTGGATTATTAAAATGCTGTAATTCTATTTTTTTACATTATCAGTGTGTTATACATTCACTTAGTATGTCTAACCATATGCATGCATCTTGTGCACTTGAAAAAAATAGACATTGCCGATGTTGGACACAATGGTTGGTATATAATAATTAGTTCAAATTGGTTGTTGGTATTATTCAAATCACCTTTAATCTTACTCAATTTTTCCTGCTGTTCTTTCATAATCACTGAGAGTAGTATATTTAACTTCTCTAATTGGGATTGTAGATTTGTCTTACCCTCTTTCTGAATTTGTGCTTTAAAAATTTTGTCACTGTGGTGGATGTATGCAATTGTAGGAATACTATATCATTCTACTGAACTGCTCTTTTTAAAAATAAAATGTTCCTCTTTGTGTCTTGTAATAATTTGCCTTAAAGTCCACTTTTTTCTACATTTAACCTAACTTTTCTAGCTTTCTTCTGTTAGTAGTTTTATTTTAATATTTTTCTCAGATATTTATTTGTTTTTACATTTAGCAGGTGTTTTATTTTAACACCATATATTTAAGTTTTGCTTGTTCATAAAGTCTGACAGTCTTTGGCATGTAACGTAATGATTTATTCAATTTATATTTTATGTAAATACTAACATAGTGATTTAAAAATCTTTTTTGTTTGCTTGTTTTCCCTTTCTCTCATCTTTACTTTGTTCCAGCATATCTCTTTTATTTACTGCTTGTGTATTTTTCAGATATATTTATTTTGTTTTTCTCCTTTATTAGTTGTTTTGTTGTTATTTATTATGTTATATATTATCTTCATAGTTACTTGATGAATTACAACATGTATGTTGTAGTGTGTATAACCACTTATTCCTTTTTATTGCCAAATAATATTCCATTTGTGCATTTAATCTTCCATAGTTCCCTCCTGTGCAGGATTGTCCCATACAAGTACCAGTGCTCAGGCAACCTCTAACCCTAGTCTCTTTCTCCTAGCCCAGACAGTCTGTCCCTTTAAAAAAAAAACTATTTTTCTATAACAAGAAGTGGTGGATAACTCTGGTAAAAAATGGTATTTGTGAAAAATTCACTTTTGAGTGTATCCTTCCTTCTAGAATTGTGGCACATTATACTTTCCTTTCACTGGTTCTTCTGTAATGTTTATAAGCAGTTTGTTATGTATTTTGTTCCACTTTTGTAGTTGTCTCTGGTGAAAAGTGAGTCTGATACAAATAATATTAAGGCTAGAACTGGGAAGTTTATTTCCTTTTCTGTAAGCTGGTCCAATGTAGACTTATGTGGAGCTCACTAGAGAGGACAGTGCACTGGGGAGTGTGTGGAAGTGAAAGATATGTCTGAATAATTATGGACTAAAGGATCCAGTGGGAAATGAAATGTTGAGCACTCAGGAATCAAGAGCTCATAGGAATAAATTTGTGTTGCATTGGAGAAGTTTTGTATAGGAACAATTGATCAGATTGGTGTTAATGCTGATGGAAGGGCAGAAAATTGAGTTAGTTCACATAACCTCCATTTTCTATGTGAAATAAGAATAAAAGTCATCATTATGAACAAGGAGTGTAGAAGAAGAAAGTCTCAGAATAGTAGTAACACTTTAGAACACATGCTGGGATGATTACAGAGGAGGCTGGCCAAATATAATTCATAGAATTTCTTAGCTGTGTTGAAATGTGAGCCAGCATCATGATATAAGTTAAAATATCTTTTATCTCCACAGCTCAACACTCCCAGGCAGCTCCTTGGCCACAGGGCCAGGACTATAACTGTCCTTTTACCATTGTTGTCTCATCTTGAGCTTAAGTTTTGGTCATTGGATAATTTATCTTGAGAACTTTGTACACTGGGACATATCAGTTCTAATTCTTGTGAGTCACTACTGGGAATTTTGTGTATTAGCTAGAAGATATATCTAGAAGATACAGAGATCAGGGAATATGATGTTAGTGTCCCATTTGGAACATATAACCTCACCATGCTGATTGCTTATAAAGGACCATGTTGGATTTGATCTCAATGTATCATCCTTAATGGATGTTTTATGCTAACCCACTGATCCATCAGAGTGCCCCTTTCCTCCTGTACACTTAAATTAGTTATCTTACCAGGAACCAGGTCTTCACTGATCTACTCCTTTAAGACCATTATGTCAAAAATGGAGGATTAAATCTGATCATAAAGAGCATGTTTCTAATTATTATGAAATCTGTTGTCTTGCTTATCGATATAAAGTTTAGAAAAATTAGGCCTTAAAATATCATGATGGCAATTTCTTATTAATATGGTGTTGTTAGTGACTTATTTACTGAAAATAGTAAGTGCTGAACTAAAACTAACTCAATGTAATTCTTTCTTTCACATGATGTGTTAGTCACAGATATTGGTGCATAGCAAAGTATCTCAAACCCAGTGCCACAAAGCAATAATCATCTATTATTGCTCACATGTCTGTGGGCAGATAGGGTTCAGCTGCTCTGGGTTGTGTCCAGCTGGGCATCTTTGCACTGTATTCCCTTGGGACCAAGAAGCCAGCCAGGGCCAGTCCTCTGATGATGCTGGTAGAGGTAAGACAAACAGCAGAAATATATGAGACCTCTGTGGCCCAGGCCTAAAACTGGCATCACTTGTGTCATTCATCTTCAGCTATGGCAAGTTACATATGCGAGTTCAATGTCAAGGGGCAGAAATGTATATTCCACACATGATGAGGTCATGGCAAAAGGATTAAGGAAGGAGGAAGGACAATTGGGGCCAATAATACAACCTACCACACATAGCTTGCACATTCCCCCTCTTTATCAGGTTCTCATACAGGGTTCAGGAACCTTCTTGGGAATTACTCATCCTATGTGTATGGAGAACAAAAGTGCACAGGCTTGTTTTTGCTTTTTGTTTCAGTGGTATTTATCTCTAAGATGATCCTTGAACTAAACATATAGGATTTCATATCCATGACAGCGAGAAACAATATGGAATGATTAAAGATAATGAAATTTGCAATTAGAAAGATGTGGCATACAGACTCAACACCACTATTTTTTCTGTGGTAATTTAGCAGATCCAAAAAGTCACTTAAGGCAGAGTTGAGTCTTTTATAACTAGCAAAATGTTAACATGTTCAGTCACTAGAAACTAAAGTGCAACTGTAAATAGCACTCATTTGATTAAACTACAAAGTAATTTTCTTCAAATGCTCTTACCCTATAGGTTTACAGGGAATCTTATAGACCATATAGATAAACATGCCATTTCTCTTTTTCTTTCCATTTTTTTTGTTTTGCTGAAGAAATAGTGATTTACTTTCTAAACCATGAAAATGTTAAGTTACAATAAAAGACCACTTTCTAGTTTGCTGTTTAGAGGCTCATTTATTGTTCATAACTCATATTTGAAATATTATTATATTATCCCACTGCACAGCATGACTTTTGGTTATTTGTCTAATGTTTTTTAAAGAACAGTAATTTAATAACTATAGTGATACTCATCCTTGGCTCCTAAGAAATGTGCTATTTCATGAAGCCTGTTTGTAAAATACAGTCATAGTCAATGTATGCTTCATGCTTGCTTTAGGGACTTTGAAAACAATGCAAAACAGAAAAACAATCCCAAGGCCTTGTGATGTTACTTTCACAAACAAAGGAACTTTAACTTTGGAGCACTACAGTTTTATTTCTCTTCAAAGCACTTTCTGTTTATATTTGCTCCTAAGAAAATTGATTTTACTCCTTTCTCATAGAAAAGTCTGAACCTTGTGTTTTATTTCCAGGGAAACGTTAAGTTTTATTTTCTACCCAACACACAAATATCCAAGCACTATATTGACCAACCAAAAACTCTAAAACTATAAAAACATATTTATTGCTTTGTTTTTATGTTATTAAAAATATAGATCAAATACAATTTTGAAGAAAATTTTGAAATAGTTAAGCTTCTATTAAAGACTTTGCGATGATATTGATATATTTAAGTAACTGTTTAACTTAGTAGGATATGAATAAGAAAAGACATAGAATGGCTACTTTATATATACCATTTATTTTATTATACATACCCACCAAATCTGAAGCTCTAAGATGATAGCTAAGATAAGCAGATATCAGAAACCTAAAGTGATATAATAGTTACATACTTTTAAAATGTCCTTTTTAATCTTAGAACACAAAAAAATCAGACTCAGAAAGTGTTTTGTTTAATCTCTTAATAGCATCTTAAATGAGGCTCAGAATGAGGATATTTCTTTTAACCATGGTATCCCCAAGTCCCCCAGCTTTTATCTTTTACATTTATTCTGTCTTATGTAATTATGGAAACAAATAATCTGTTGTCAAAATGCTTTTGTTTAGTACTTAAAATAAGATATAGAGACTTCAGTGGAAAGAGGTTGTTTTGCCAGTGACATCATGCTGGGATGGTAAGATGGAATCTTCCTGGGAATTAAAGCAAATATGATTTCTTTCATATCAAAGTTTTGGTATATTTTACTTTCGCTTTTAAATTATTTATAATCTGAAGCAGCTACTACTCATTATTTTAGGCAGAAAAATACATCTAGCTCATTTTAAACATATAAAATAAACCCTTAGTACCATGTAGTTGCATTGAAAAAATTAAAAAACAGAAACTTTATTTATATGGATTATCTATAATAAAGCCAAAAAATTATGTCTTTAAGATCTACTAAAATTTATTTTTCAAGGGCTTACAATTCAGACATTTCTTTATTATAATATTTTATTTTGGAGTTACTAATTACAATTCTAATTAACTGAGTCTTATTTAACTTCAAGAAAGAATTCATGATATTTAATGAACTACGTTAGATTTTTGAAATTCACATTTGGGTCTAGTGTCTTTCAGTTGAGAGCCATTTTATTTTGTGGAATTCCAGAGTGGTGGTTGCAGCCTCAAATCTTTTAGGACATATTTATTTTTTGTTTTACATTTGTAGGCTGAAACCTTTAATTTGTTCTGTTTAGTTACATTAATCTATCACATGATCATATGTAACAGGTGGCAAGGGAACACTCATCCAGAGCATTGCTATAAACACAAACAGTGCCTAGATGTGTCACCAAGCATTCTCTCACTTCTTAATGAACACTTGTCCCGTGACCACCTCTGAAGTGACGAGCATTAGCTGGAGTGCTGGTTTCTGCGGCCTTCACTTGCTGGTAGTGACCAAGAGCAAAACCAAAATCAATCTCTGTCAGGCTTGTAATTGAGCACTTCCCTAATTTATGAGACAGTTTTCCCATTAACAACAAAATCTCAGGAATTAAATAAAAGCAGACCTTCACAAGTGCTGCTGCGTAGGTGAATGCGGGATAAACATTGATAAATGCGCGTGTCTTGTGCAAGCCTGACTTTGAAAAATTCTGTGTCAGAGTTTTAGGTCATATTTTGACAACAATTAGTAACACTGAAATAAATAGTGGGCAATTCTTCTTTATTATGACAGGGGATATAAAGCCATCTTTACCAAGAAAAAAAAGCCTATTTTATGAATATGAATTGTATTATGGTAGTGCTCAGGCATCTTGCTGTGACTGAGAATCTGTAAGCACTTCTATTATAAACCAGAATAGAATTCTGAGGATTTGAAAAATTTGGTTAACTTGTTTTCACTTCATTATTTGTAAAATTGCAAATAATGTGTTTCATATGGAACCCACAAAGTGTTTCCAAAAGTTAAATATTTGGTTAAATTTTATTTTTAATATGAAAAAATCTACCTGTAATATTTTTGAAATGTTGTGAGAAAATCTAAATGACTCAAGAGCACTGACTGAAATGCTAAGTCTTTGAAGTTTATGATCGTTTTGTCTAATTTAAAAACTTTAAAGATTCATCTGTTGGCAGCATAATCATTTAATTTCTTTGATTATATGCATCTGTGTATTTACACTGATCTATACACTATATAGTAAGAGAGTGATGTTTCCCGGGTTGGGCTTAATCTATGTGGATACAAAACTACAAACCTGTCTTGTTAGAAATGTGCATAAGTCCTATCTGAAGCTGATACTCGATTATATGAACTGAAGTTGATAGTTTGTTTAAAAAATAGATTAGTAACCCTGCAGCCTATACAGCCATGGCATCTGTCGTACCCAGGATTCTCTGGAGAAAACCAATCAAAGCAAAAATTTTAATTAATTAATTAAAAAATCTTTTGACATATATTTCAGAATAATAGTAAAATTATTGAAAGTTCTGGAAACTGAAGTATGATATATGTATATGATATATATATATCATACTTCAGTTTTATATATATAACCTGAAAAATTAGAACCTAAAATAAGTGTGAGTGTGTATATACATACATGCACATATGTAGCTTCTTATACATAGATTATCGTGCACTAATTTGGGTGGTCTGGGTTATAGTAACAGCCACATATGTCTCATATACAGTCATATAACACATCGAAGGATGTTTCTGCCTGGTGAAGCTACAACCTTTTGGGGAATGTCTCTTTTAAACATGGTGATTCAGGACCTTCAAGCACCTTCCATTCTGTGGTTCTACCACCCATTAAGGCCATGTTATCCAGCCTAAAGAATAAGAAAAAAAAAAAAAGCATGGTCTGATATTCTTATCTATTTGGGGGGTTTTATCTTTTCTCGAGAATAGATTTAAATTTTATTGCATTTTTCCATTATTATTTATCCCCCTTATACCTCTTCCATCTCCACCTACCCCCCAAAATCACCACACTGTGGTCAGAGTCCATGAGCCTTTTCTTTTTTCTTTTTTGCTCAATTCCTCCATGCCCTGCAATCTGCCCCCACCCCTGCAGAGCTGTCATCCTGCTCTCAATCTATGAGTCTGTCCTGTTTTGTTTTTAGTTCAGTTTGTTCACTAAGTTCCACATATGAGTTAAAATCATACAGTATTTATCTTTCTCTGATTGACTTATTTTATTTAGTATAATGTTCTCTTAGGTCAATCCATGCTGTTGCAAGGGTAAAATTTTCTTTTCTCTTCTTTTCTCTTCTCTTCTTTTCTCTTTTCTTTTCTTTCTTTTTTATAGCTAAGCAGTATTCCATTGTGTAAATGTACCATAGTTGTTTTATCCACTCATTTACTGATGGACACTTGCTCTACCTCCAAATCTTGGTGATTTGTAAATGATGCTGCAATGAACATAGGAGTGCTTATATTCTTTCAGATTAGTGTTTTGGGATTCATTGGATAAATTCCTGGAAGTGGAATCACTGGGTCATAAGAAGTATGATATATATATTATGAATGAATATATAGTATGAATTTATATTATATTTTTCATTTTTTTAGGTATCTCCATACTGCTTTCTACAGAGGTTGCATCAGTCTAGATTCCCACTTACAGTGCAAGAGTGTTCCCCTTTCTCCACATCCTCACCAGCACTTGTTTGCTGACTTTCTGATGATAGCCATTCTGACAGGTATGAAGTGATATTTAATATTGGTTTTAGTTTGCATTTCCCTGGTGATTAGTGATGTTGAGCATCTTTTTATATGTCTATTGCCCATGTGTATGTCCACTTTGGAGAAATGTTTATTCAGGTCCTTTGCCCATTTCTTTTATTGGATTTTTTTGGGTGTTGAGTTTTATAAGTTCCTCATGAATTTTGGATATTAACCCCTTATTGAGTGTATCACCAAATATGTTCTCCTATTTTACCTCTTATTCAACATAGTACTGGCAGCTCTAGCCACAGCAATCAGACAAGAAGAAATAAAAGGCATCCAAGTTGGAAAGGAAGAAGTGAAACTTATTTTTGCAGAAGACATGATACTGTACATAAAGAACCCTAAAGACTCTATCAAGAAACTATTTAGAACTGATAAATGAATTCAGCAAAACAGCAGGATACAAAATTAATATCCATAAATCAGAGGCATTTTTGTATACCAATAATGAACTAACAGAAAACAAAATTAAAAAAAAACAACCCTATTCACAATTGCTTCAAAAAGAATAAAATACCTAGGAATACATTTAACCATGGATATAAAATATCTGTAGTCAGAAAATTATAAGACACTAAAGAAAGAAATTGAAGAAGATATAAATAAGTGGAAGCACATACTGTGTTCAAGGATAGGAAAAATTAATATCATTAAAATGTCCATACTACCCAAAGCAATCCATAGTTTCAATGTAATTCCTGTCCAGATTCCAATGACATATTTCACAGAACTAGAACAAATACTTCAAAACTATATGAGCCACAACAGGCCCCAAATACCAACAACAATCTTAAGAAAGAAAAACAAATTTGGAGGGATCATGCTTTCTAATATTAAACTATGCTATAAGATCATAGTAATCAAGTGGTGAGGGACAAAAACCATATGATCACATCTCTAACTGGGACATAACAAAATAAAAAAGCAAACAAAATATAACCGGACACATTGAAATTAAGAAAAATCTAACAAAAGCCAGAGGGGAGGGGGGAGGGGACAGTGGTGAGAAGGGTTTTCAGGAACTACTCTAAAGGACAAATGGACAAAACCAAGGGGGAGGGTGGAAGCAAGGGAGGGAGGTGGGTTTGGCTGGGATGAGGGGGCAGGGAGCAGACAACTGTAATTGAACAACAATAAAGTAATTTTAAAAAACCATAGTAATCAAAACAGCATAGCACTGGCATAAAAACAGACACATACATCAATGAAACAGAGTAGAGAGACCAGAAACAAACCCATACCTTATAGTCAATCAACATTTGACAGAGGAATCAAGCACATACAATGGGCTAAAGATAGTTTTCAATATATGATGTTGGGAAAACTGGACAGATACGTGCAGAAAGATGAAACTAGACCACCTTCTTACACCACAGCTCATTTATATTCTTACACCACATTCTCATTTATATGAGAATAAATTCAAAATGGATTAAAGATTTAAATGTTAGACTCAAAACCACAAAAATCCTAGAAGAAAACATAGGCAGTGAATCTTAGGTATTTCTCATAGCCATGTTTTTTTCCAATATATCTCCCAGGCAAATAAAACAAAAGAAAAAATTACACTCATATCTTAAAGTCTATTTCCTAGAAAAGGATCTCTGCTCTTCCTCTCACATTCTGTTGCCTGGAAGACAATGGCACAGTCACAGATAACTACAAATCTAGCTGTGATATCAACTAAGAAGAGGAGAATACAAATTTGTTCTGCTATACTTACATAGTAACTGGAAATTCTAATTTAAATTTCTATTTTATCTACTCTGCACTAAACTATTCCTTCCATAATTGGAATGTAGCAGTAATTAAGCATAGTAGTGCTCAGAGCATTTATAATAGATATTGTGGAATGCATAAATTAAAGTACTTGAACTTTAAATGTAACAGAACCAGATTCTAATTAATTTTGCTCCTTGTGTAGTCTCGATGTGTTATTTGGTCTTTTATTCCACCATAAATTAAAAGAAATAAATGAGAATGAAAAACTAGATGCTGCCATAGGCAAGCACACAGAAATCAGCCTCCTCTACAAGAAAGACGGGTAAGTAAATGCATAAACAAATCAAATGACCGATCAATCATGATAGTTTGAAGCTATTTGGTATATGGTAAACTACCTACTTATCTTTAAAATATAGCTCCAATATAATGTCTTTCTGAAACCTTTCTTTGATGCTCTGTCAGAATTATCACCATCTCCTCTGGGATCTAAATCTCTCAATATTTATTATTTACCTGCACTATGGCCTTTATATCACTTTCCTTTTTATTCTAAATTCTAAGCTTTCAAAGACTAGAGATTTTTAAAAATCTTGCCTCACTTTCTCTCCTTAGCACATTGTTCTCATAAAAAATATTTGAAGTGAATGAATCAAACCACATTATAATAATATCAAATAAAATTTTGTATTACTATAGGGGGAAACGTACAATATATAATCCAATTTAGAAATGAACATTCAGATTATAACATTTTCCCTTGAAAAGTTCATTTTGACCTGCTTCTACATCTTGGTGATTGTAAATAATACTGCAATGAACATAAGCACTGCAATCACCCAGTGCTTATGTTTTTTTGAATTTGTGTTTTGGGTTCCTTTGGGCATATTCCCAAAAGTGTGGTCACTGGGTCAAAAGGCAGATCAATTTTAATTTTTTGAGGTATCTTCATACTGCTTTCCACAATGGCTTTCCCAATCTGCATTCATACCAACAGTTTAAAAATGTTCCCCTTTTCTCCAGTCCTCACCAGCATTTGTTATTTGCTGATTTATTGATGACAGCCATTGTGACAGGTGTGAAGTGATAACTAATTGTGGTTTTAATTTGCATTTCTCTGATAGTTAGTGACATTGAACATTTATTCATATGTCTATTTGCCATGAGTATGCCTTCTTTGGAGAAGTGTCTATTCGGGTCTTTCAACCATTTTTTAATTGGTGTTTGTCTTTTTGCTGTTGAATTTGTAAGTTCTTTTTAAATTTTGGATATGAACACCTTATCAGATGTATTGGTGAATATGTTCTCCCATTACATGGGTTGTCTTTTTATTTTGCTGATGGTGATGTAGTTTCATTTGCTAAATTTTTGTTTTCTTTGCCTGAGGAGATACAGCAGATAAAATATTGCTGCAAGCAATATCCAAGATTTTACTGTTTATGTCTTCTAGGATTTTTATGATTTTGGGTCTAACATTTAAGTGTTTAACTCATTTTTAATTTTTTCTTGCGTGTGGTATAAGAAGGTGGTCTTGTTCCATTAGTAGATGAGTGAATAAAACAGCTATGTTACATTTTACACATGGAATATTACTCAGCCATAAAAACAAAGAAAAGTTTGTCCTTGTGACAGCATGGATGGACCTGGAGAACATTATGCAAAGTGAAATAAGCCAGTCAGAAAAAGACAAATACCATATGATTTCACTCATATGTGGAATCTAATGAACAAACTGAACTAACAAGCATAATAGAGACAGACTCATAGAAAGAGATCAGGATGAGAGCTATGGGAGGATTGTTAAGGGGTTGAGGGATCAAGCAAAAATGAAAAAGGATTCATGGACATTGATAATAGTGTGGTGATGGCAAGGGGAGAGAGTATAAGAAGTATAAATGTTAGTGGGAAAAACAATAAAAAAGGTAATTTTCAGTTATCAGAAAAGCTTGTCATCTACATATATAAAATATATAAATTGAAATGCATATTTAATATTACACACATTTTTAATTTCTTATACTGTTAAATATAAAAATATTAATGATTCTATTGCTAATGTGGCTATTATATGAATTTCATTTTATCATAGCTTAATGAGAGTTTGTATAGCATAAATACAGATATGGAAAATTTAAATATCAGGGGCTAACCATTTCTCAAATTTCATATTGGATCTGTAGTACCATCTTCCATTACCTCCATAAACAGTAGAAGAAAACACATATAATCCAGCAAGGAAGTTTTGTAAGTTCTGGAATTCACATTCAGCTTGAAGATCCTAAGGTGCAGTGCCTCAGTGAAATGTCCATTTTCAGATCATCACTGCTTAATGCCTCAAATAAACATCCATAAATTGAGTGAGTCATCTTGTCCAGATTGCCAAACTCCCAATTAACTACAGACTTACTGAGACAATGTAATTTTATATTTTCCAAATGCACAAATATGCAAACATAACTACTTGTTTAAAATCTACTGGATGTCTTAAATTTTGCAAAGTGAGCAACACTGTCCTACATGGTCTATATTTCTTTCTTTATGTATTGTGCTATCATATTTAGAGAGTTCTCTATTATGAATATTTCAGTAAAACATCATTCTTGATGGTAATTTTTATATTTCAAAAATATAGTCTGTGTCAAATCTCTGTTTGGTGGATAAATGTACTTATTCTTTGGGGCTGAGAGTCATCTTACCTTTTGTAGATAAAAACATAATCATATATGCTCTTCATAAAATGTTTAGGGTTTAAAAACAACCTCTTTTGATATTACAGCTGAAGTATATGTCAAATTATTTGCTAAGTCTAAGATCTCTTAAGAATAGAAAACATCATTTCTTTTCTTGAAAATGTCAAAAATATGGCAAGAATAGAGACTTCAGTTTTGTTAACTTTTAAGGACAGAAATATATGAATCTTGGATGACACAAAGCCAAGTATTTTTCCCCTTTAAATAAATTAAAACTGCTAAGATATAAATTCCCTGAAAAATGGAGTTTATAACAGAAATAGAAACTGACCCTTAACTCTAGTGGCACTACCGGATGCCGTTATAATAAGCTTCCCTAGATGCCATGGTGTAAATGTATTAGCTGTACTAAGAGACCTACTCCTGCTATAATTATGTTAGGAACCAATAAGACAGCTCAGAAATCAATATGCTAAGACAGATAGAGTAAAGGACCATGGCCAGCCCACTGGGAATAGATTAGTCTGGCAGGTCCCTAGCTGAGCCATGAAGAAGGAGATATCTTTGCTGTTGTAGAAAGCCATTAATTGTAAATTTTCTTGAACAAGGAACTTGAAGTAAAAGCTTAGACTGCCTTGTTCATACCACTCAATGAAAACTGCAACACTTATTGATTAAGAGTTAAGATTTTATTCTTATTTCAAAATCCAACAGTGCAGAAATCTAAATGACCACAGAGATTTTTGAAGTTTTTTCCCACAGTGTATCTGAAACCCCTCCTTGGTTATTAATTTGTTTAAACATTTTAAAAACTTCTAGACTGGATCAATAAAATAAAATTTAGACAATGCCCACCACAGTGACAATTTTACTGGTGTTGACAATCACCTATTAAAAACTACTGAGTTTACTACTATTAAGGAGAAAGAGGTGCTGCAACTTATTTTCAATTCATTGAATTGAGCTTCCTTAATAGTGTTAGCCTGGTCTGAGTAATTTGCTTAATAGACAAAAGCAATGTAATTTAGTAATTGTGGGAAGGAAGGGAGGAAGGAAGGAAAGAAGGAAGGAAGGAAGGAAGGAAGGAAGGAAGGAAGGAAGGAAGGAAGGAAGGAAGGAGAAATAAGAAGAAAACAAAAGGCTGACCTTTTGTAGTTATAGTTTGGCACATCTGCTCATATCCAATCAAGCTTTCAAACACTGAACAGTAAACAAAAGCAGCGATCAAACAAGGACAAAGTCACAGACATAAGTGGTTGGAATGAGTGTGCAATTTCTGCCCATATGACCATCCTGACACAATTGCTCTAATTTTCTTTTCAGAAATGAATGATAAAAGATTTAGGTAATTGCTATGGAGACAGACTTCCTTCCATCACTAGGTATCTTGAATAATAGAGCCTCAGGGTCATAAGATGGAGTGTCAGTTTTCTCAGAGTCCTAAATTAATGCTTGTCCCTGCTTTAGCTACACTTCCTGTACATCTAATGAAGTGAATGTAATTTATTTTGACAATGTATTGAAAATCACTTGATCAAATGATTATTCTGTAATGAACACAAAAGGCAATATAGGCTCAGAAATTATAAACTCCAAAATAACAAATACCCATCAATTTTTCAAATAATATTTTTCTAAAAACTATGCATGTCGTAAGAATAAATTTTAAACAAGATAGTTTCTGAAAGCATAATAATTCATGCCAATGCAAAAAAATGTGTTTTTTTCTCTGATGCCTGAGATTGACTTATCTTCATTTAGCACATGACCTTTTCCTTTCTCATCAAACTTAATTTATATGGCTAATCTTTACAGTTCTAACTATTAAGTAGCATGCATAAAGAAGAACAGGCAGCTATGAACATGCTAGTACTTTTAATGAAATTCTGAAAATACTGCAAATCAGCCTTGCCAAATATTTTATCTTCATACATGAACAATTTACACGGGAGTCTTAAACACCTCCACTAAAACTTTATAACATCAGACAGACTATAATTCAAGATGTCCAGAATGTTTTGATATTTTCAATAGTTAATGACTTTGTTGGGTGCTATTGTTACAGGGTGCAGCCAAGAGGGGGACCCCAAATGGGATTTGAAATGGGGTCCAGAACTCAAGGTGTCCAGGAGATTTTAGGATGTCCTCACTCCCCCTGCCCAGGTGTGAGTTGAGGGAAGGGACAAATGGAGCAGGGCCATTGAGAGCTATTTTGCATAGCAACAGCCATGCAGCTAACCTCTGGCATGGTCATTTAACATATCTATAACCTTTGACTGGTTACACAGATATGTTAAACAGCTATGGCCATGCTCTGAGCCAGGGGAATAGAAGTAATTTCCCCACCAAGATGTAACTGGGGGGCAGGTCCTCCGAGTTACAGCGCCTGCATGGGAGCTTAGAGATGATTGGCTCCATGACATGGGGGCCACGCCTGCCCAGACTCATTATGGCAGTCCAGTAAAGCTGGAAGAATGAAACTGATGGCAAGTGCAGCCGAGTGTGGGAGGAGTCGGAAATGGGACTGCAGAGGAAGATTGGTGTGCAGATTTAAACCCAGATTTGGCAGCCATTGGTGGGAGAACCATGTGGCTTTGGCAGAGTAGAGACTCCCGCAGCGCTGTGAGAGAAGATCACCATGCTGATTTAGCAGAAAATCACCACTCAGCTTTGACAGAGTGGCGACCCCCATCTCCCCGCAGCTTTGTGGAGAGATCCACGTGGTTTTACCAGAGTGCAGACCCCTGCAGCTCTGGTAGAAGAGGACCATGTGGCTTTGGGGTGCTCCTTTTGGCCACACGGCCTGGGAAGCAGGAGAGACTTTGCCTGGAAGAAGGGTGAAAGAACTCTTACCAGTAGGCCACGAAAAGGTACTGTATGGCTTTGGATTAATTGGAGATCTTGCCTGGACATCGACATAGCTGATGGCGCCAGGAGGCCTCCCAGTCAACATGGATTACTGGGAAGAATTGGGGGCTGCCTGAGCCACAGACTTCTATTTCTTTTCCTGAGATATGGTACCCCAAACTGGGCAAAGGGGGGAAGGAAGGACTGTGTGTTTGTGGGTGTTTTAAGGGACTTTGGGATTTTGATGAAGACATTAGGTCATTATTTTAAGTTTGTATAGCATTAAATAAACATTTCCTTTCCTTTTCATGAATCTCTGGCATTGAGAGACATCTTTCCTATAGACGGCAGACATGACGGACCTGGGGCTTCCTTTCGGGTAATAGTATATTGCCTAGGCCCCACCTTGTTGTTCTGTAACACTAATGAAAACTTCCTATACCAACATCATAAATGATTAGAAGATTACTTAATTTGTTCAAAGATACACATGAAGGACTAATGTAAAAGAAAGCCTCTTATCAACTTGAAAAAATTTAAGGCTTATGATAAGATTTTAATCCCTCCCCCTGCCCACTGGAAAATATGTAAGATTTGAAAGAAATTCAAAGACTTGAAATTACCTGTGTGTTCAATTGTATCAGAAACAATTGCATAATTTTCTTTCTTCAGAAAACCAGCAGAATGACTTGGAAGTGGACAGAGGTAGCAGTATAATTGAACTATTTAGTTTGCACTAAAAAGATATACACTTGGTACCATCTTGGCCAATGAAGAGCAAGTGTCTGTTAGGTGGCACTGTGAAAGTACAATGTAGTGTTTAAATACAGCCAGGCAGAAGCCAGTGGATAATGCTCAGTAATGGGTTAATCAATACTTATTATGGTTTTATTGGTTGACTAAAGAGGAAACAGAACCTAGTGAGCAAAGAGTTGAAAAAAATCACTGCATCTGATCTAGATAACATCTATTCTCCCTAAGGGATTTCCCTATTCAAGAATCCAATTTGCCATGCCTGATTGACAAGGATTGGATCCCAGGGAATCATATAACTGTTTTTAGGATCCAATCAAATCCTAATGGATTTGTTTGACTGGCCAGGAGACTTCTAGTTTTACTAAAATGAGGTGGTTTTTTGCAATTTTCTTTCTTCCACTTGCAGTTGAAAAACTAGGCTATTAGGAGTCATCCCCCCTCTTTAAATGCTGGGATGCATGGATGAAAGGAGATTCTGTGCTGTGTGGGAGGCAGGGATGGGTGGGGTGGGGGCTGTGGTGGGGTGAAAATGGAGACAACTGTACTTGAGCAACAATTAAAAATATGTATTTATTTATGTTGCAACTTTTAGTATTAAAATATTGTTTCTAATGGAAAAACAAATAAAATAAAAGAAGACTCTTATGATAAATTGTAAACACTTGAAAATTTCTAAAAAATGGTAATCAAAACAGGATTCAAATGAAAAGGAGGTAAAGTCCAATTAAAGTTCATGCCTGTAAGTAAGGGTAACAAAAAAAAAAAATCCCACTCTGAAAGCAGGTTTGAAATGTTTGACATTCGTTATCTGAGCTTCCCCTTTAAATATCTGAAGTTTGAAAAAATTAATTTTTGCCACAACAAAAACCTTGTAGATAGTTGTCCCTGTGCCCACTCTTTTTTTCCCACCAATAGCATTTCACTAAGCAGTTAGCTTGTTTAGCACACTAGTTTTTGACCAAGGCATATTGTCATGGTGGCTCCTAAGAAGTCAGAAAACAGTGATGATGATTGGAAGTCAAGGCTGAAATACTGCTGAAAGAGCATTTTTAAGTTATATATATCATGTTTTGAAGCAAAAAATTCCTTTAATATAAAAATCACTAGTGTATTCCATTTCCCTCTAGAATTGTATCTGCTATTTCATAAGGTATAAATGACACTTTGTGTTTAAACTGAATGGACTTCGTAATCAGAAATACATTGCTTATAAATATATTTGAGTAGTCATCATGATTTACTGTTTTCCTTTATACTTAGAGGCACCTTAGTGACATTTAGAGCTCGCATGAGCTCACACTACAAACATCTTACATAATAGTTTCCGACTAAAAATCACCAACTAAAAAGACTATGCTATTTGGTGGGGGAAAAACAAGTCTTCCAATAAGAGATACATGTCTATCAATAATAATAGATATTTTATTTTTAAAATTAGTTCATTTATTTTTTATTGTTTATACTATTACATTTGCCCCACTTCCCCACCCCCTTTGACATCCTCTATCCAGCCCACCCCCCAACTTTCACAATCAGTCCCTTCACTGTTGGTCATGTCCATGGGTCTTTCATATATGTTCCTTGGCTAATCCCTTTACCTTCTTTCAACCAGTCCCAACCTACGCCCTTCCCTCTTATAACTATCAGTTTGTTCCATGATTCTATGCTTCTGGTTCTATTTTGCTCACTAGTTTATTTTGTTCATTAGATTCTTATAAGTGAGATCATATGGTATTTATCTTTCACCAACAATGAAATGGACATATACACATTATGTATTTAAACATATAGATTATTTAAATATAGATGTAGAATATTATCACATTTAAGTATTTATTTTTTATTTTTATAAGGATTTTATTTATTTTTAGATAGGGAGAAAGAGAGGGAAAGAAATATCAATGTATGGTTATGACTTGAGCATCCCCTACTGGGGGCCTGACCTGCAACCCAGGTGTGTGCCCTGACTGGGAATCAAATTAGCAACCTTTAGGTTCATAGGGTGGCACTCAATCCACTGAGCCACACCAACCAGGGCCAAATATTTAATCATGCATAATGTTTGATGACCGTTATGAAGACAGAAAAAAAATGCCAAAACAAAAGAAGAAAGTAAGGGAGGTAGAAGAAAAACAGGAAGCAATAGATAAAATATTAGCATAATTATTTGTTCAAGTAAAATTATATCTTGGGAACTGCCCTGCCTGGTATCAGAAGCTGTAATACCCCATGGTTAAGGCTGAGTAAAGGACCTTGGGACCATAAACCACTTATGAGACAAAACTTATCTTCCTTGTAGCGGCACCACCACCTCTGCCCCCTTTCTCTTCACCCTGCTTGGCCCTGGGTGGATGAATGGTTAGCCAATGACCGGTAAGATTCCTCAAAAGAGGGATGACTTAAGACAGGCACAGTCACAAAGGGGCCCTGAGACAAGGACTTGAGGGGCTACAGAAAAAGGGAATGATGGACCCTCGCCCCTCGACTTTGACATAGCCTGAGTCCTAATTCTGTCTGCAAGAAGTTTTCTAATCTCTTGGCTGCATTACTTCCCTTGCCTGACTTAAGCCTGAAACAATGCCTTAAGCCTGAAACAATGCCAGAGGTGGGTGCAGCCCTGTGCTGGAAAGGGCAGCTTCCCTAGGGCAATCAGGCCTAAGAAAGAATGCATAAAATCCTGTGAAACCTACTTCACTAATACCCTCAATTTAAATGATAAGGGTCCAAGCAGGAAATGAGTTTGTTTCCCAAAGCTTTATGGCCCTTTAACTATCTGACCCTGACTCAGAATAAGCTCTCAGAGTTCGTTGAATGTTATCTATTGTTTAATCATTTCTGCTTGACAATGATTGATGAGCTTTATGTATACACCCTGTATTCCTGTGCAAATTGAACCTAATAAAATCTTGTCAAGGCAGGGATCAAGAGCTCTTCTCTCAAGAGAGTAGCTGAGGAACTCTAAGGCTTTTTCTCCTCTTGAGAGAGAAGCTGTGCTGTCCCTTTTCCTCCACAGGACTTGGTAGTCTGTGTAAATTTGTCTCATCTCATCCATAATGCTGTGGACCCCAGGAGCTGGGATCTGCATCAATTCTAACTCATTTTAATGTTTCTATTTTGTTTTATTCTACTTTTTACATGAATACACGTTTGGTACAGAATAAGAAAAATGTAAATTTTATTAAAAATTGAATGTAATATGTGATTGAGTATAATGGTACAGAAATTATATTTATAAATATTATAATTCTAATGAGGATTTTGATAGCCTCAAAAAAACTTAAGAGTTATATTGTAGATGATGATTATAAGTTATCTTTACATTCTTACTGTACAAGATTATTTTATCTTGCTAAAGTTTGTAGGGTGTCATGCAGTTCTGACACTCTAAAAATGAAATATCTTATCTTGAGCTAATATGTTTACTTCAACTTAATACTTGTTAAAGCATTTCTAGGGAACCAAAGGATTGACTTAAAGATGTCTATGGAAGTTACTAGGTTAGTTTTAATAATAATATGGAAAAATATTAATGAAATATTATCAGAATATATTGATGATTGTTAACTAGATGATTGAATGTCCATCATTAGAATTTATTACATTTGTTTATAATTGTGATTCCCGTTGTTGCTGAAGGACTTCAATAATTTATTGTTGTTGGTTAAGAGCTTAGTATTTTCTAAATATTTTTAGATACTGTTACAGGGTGCAGCCAAGAGGGGGGGGATCCCAAATGGACATTTGAAATGGGGCCCAGAACTCAAGGTGTCCAGAGATTCTAAGATGTTTTTTTTACCTCTTCCCCCCCACCACAGGTGTGAGTTGGGGGAAGGGGCTCATAGAGCAAGAACGTGCAGGGCAGCTTTGCAGCTAATCCATGGCATGGTTATTTAACATACCTATAGGCTTGGGCTGGTTGCCTGAATATGCTAAATAGCTATGGCCATGCTCTGGGCTAGGGGGATGGAAAGGAACACCTCCCTGAGACGTGACTAGGAGCAGGTCCCCTGAGTTTCAGCACTTGGGTGGGAGTTCGGAGGAGATTGGTTCCAGGACATGGGGTGACACTTGCCCAGACCCATGATGGTGACCAGAAAGGCTGGAAAGGACAGCAGATTGAGGGCAAGTGTGGCCAAGTGTAGGAGGAGTCGGAAATAGGGCTGCAGAGGAAGTTTGGCGCGGGGATTTAAACCCAGGCACGGCAGCCATAGAGGGGAGAACCACGAGGCTTTGGCAGAGTAGAGGGCACCCACAGCCCTGTGAGAGAGGATTCACCATGTGGATTTAGCAGAAAGTTGCCACTCGGCCAATGCCGAGTGGCAACCCCATCTCCCCACAGCTCTGTGGGGAGAACCACGTGGATTTGGCAGAGTAGAGGGCTCTCGCATCTCTCTGTGGGAGAGAACCACGCGGATTTGGCTGAGTGGGGACTCCCGTGATCCTGCAGAGGAAAGAGGACCACGTGGCTGGACTGGTGGAGAAAGGACCACATGGCTGGAGCAGTGGAGAGAGGACCACGCACCTTTGCCAGAGTGGGTTCCCCCACAGCAGTAGTAGGGGGAACCATCACCCGGTTTTAGCAGAGATTCCGGCGACACAGCTGATGGTGCTGAGAACCGAGAGAGGCCTACCAACCAAGCACGGATTACTGGGAAGATCCAGACACTGCCTGAGACTGGACTTCTATTTTCCTTTCCTGAGATACGGTACCCCATACTGGGCAAGGGGGAAGGAAGGACTGTGTGCGTTTGTGGGTGTTTTAAGGGACTTTAAGATTTTTTAGGTCACTGCCTTAAGGTTAGTATAGCACAAAATAAACGTTTTCCTTTCCTTTTCACCAATCTCTGGCATTGAGAGATATCTTTCCTTTATGGCGGCGGACAAGACGGACCCGAATCTCTTTCAGTAAGAGCATCACCGTCCCAGGGCCCCCCTGGTTCTTGCTCTGTAACAATACTATCAATTGCTTTTCTTTTTAAAATATTTTATTTCATTTTTTCATTACCATATAACCCTCTCCCCACCACAATCACCACACTATTGTCCATGTTCATGAATCCTATTTCCTTTTGCTCCCTCCCTCCATCCCCACAACTCCCCCAGTAATAGTTATCATCCTGCTCTTTATATGTGAGTTTGTCCTTACTTTGCTCAGTAGTTCAGTTTGTTCATTAGATTTTACATATAAATGAAATCATATGGTATTTGTCTTTCTCTAACTGGCTTATTTCACTTAGCATAATGCTCTCCAGGACCATCCATGTTGTCACAAAGGGTAAAAATTTCTTCTTTTCTACAGCTCAGTAGTATTCCATTGTATAAATGAGCCCCAGTTGTTTTACCCACTCATTTACTAAAGGGCCTGTAGGCTGCTTCTATATCTTGGTGACTGTAAATAATGCTGCAATGGACATGAGGCACCTGTGTTCTTTCAAATTAGTGTTTTGGGTTCTTTGGAAATATTCCCAGAAGTGGAAAGACTATGTCAAAAGGCAGATCCATTTTAATTTTTTGAGGTGTCTCCATTCAGCTTTCCACAGTGGCTGCACCAGTCTGTATTCTCACCAACAGCACAAAAGGATTCCCTTTTCTCAATTTGCTAATTAATACTATTTGACTTTTACTGATGCTAATTTTATTTCACCATATAACAACCAGCAGTATTTCATCCACACATTATTATATGTAATTTTCATTTTTAAGATAAAATTTTAATTTTAAAAGATGATCAAATTCAAGCCATTTTTATTTAAAATCAATATAACTGGTTAGAGAAAAATGGAAAAGATTCCAGCTTTAAAAATGGTCTGAACCATATATTTGTCTACCTTGACTCAGAAAATTTAACTGTTATGTCAGCAAAAGAATGATCAAGTATATAAATATGTAAAATCAAACAAGAATTAGACATAAGTGAGAAAATAAGAAATTGAATAAAATTCTGAAACACAGAAAATAAATGAAAGCATTTCAATGAATGAAGCAGAGTTGAGACAATTGTATTTTCCAAAAGTGATCACAACAATGTTTCCTATCCCATATTCCATTCCAGAACTTTTCTATTCTCCCATGAAATGGCGGAGTTTCCTTCTTTTGACTTTATATTATGGAGACCTGTTCCATTGTGTGAATATCTAGAATATAGCAGATACAATGCTATGTAACCTCTGAGGCTAAGTCAGAAAAGGTGATATGCATTTGGCTATCTTGTTGGGATGCTTGTCCATGGAAGCTAGGCCCCATATTGCGAGGAAGCCAGTATAAAATGGAGCAGCCATATATAGATGTCACCACACCAGCCAAGGTCTCAGTTAACAGCCAGCATCAACTGGCAGATATGTTCATGTGTGAGTCTTCAGATAAGTCCAGTTCTTAATCTTTGCCCTAGTTTATGCCAAATAGAATAAAAATATAATATTTCTTTACACCTTCACCAAGTTGGAAGATTATAATAAAAATTAATGTTACTTTAGCTTTACATAACCAAGTTTTGGGATAGTTTTAATTGGCAATAGATAATCAGACCAATTTCATTAACTAGAAATATGGTATTATCAAAAAATATAAAACATGTTGCTTGGTAATAGATGAAAGAAAGCTGTAAGGATTTTGTGGAAGATGTTAGGAAATAATTAAAGAGCTTGAAGAGTTTATTAACAGAAATTTGATGGCACTAAGAGAAACTGTTAGTGATGGCTTAAAGAATATGAGGAAAATATTATTGGAAGCCAGAGGAAAGAGGATCTTGTTACATAGAGGGAAAAAAAAGTGTAACCACACTGCCTTCGCTAATGTGAAAGATAGAAAATCTACCCAATGAACTGGATGATCTAGCTAAGGATATTTCTAGGCAGACCACCAAAATTATTACCTGGTTCCTTGTCACTGATTGTGATAAAATGAGAGAGAAAAGAAATAACTTTAAAAGTTATCATTTAGTTTTCAAGTGAAATTAAAAGAAGATGTCATTAAACTGGCCTTGCTCAGGTTAAAAATAAAAATAAAATATCCCATATTACTGGCCTCCCAAAAATTCTCAAATGAAAATGGATATCAGAGCAAATGTCAAATACAAGGTGGGACTCTGGCAAAATTTTCAGAACCTCTGAAGATTTAAGGATTGCCTCAAGAAATCACTCAGTCAGATAAAATCCTCCAATATCTTAACAGTGCAGCTCACAGATCTCCATTAAACAGGGTTAAAATTCTATATATCTAAGGATACTATATATCAGAAGTCTTACAAGAAATTGAATATGAAGGAGAACTTACCTAAAAAGATTTTTTGTGTATGACTTTAGCTAGATAAAGATTCAGAAAAAAACCACTGATTTTTTTAAGGGAATTGTGTGATTGAAACACTGCTGCTTTAGACTAAAATGAACACAATGCAAATTGAAAAGAGACCTTTACATTCCTGAAACACTGAAATAAAACAAGTTGAGGGTTTTTTTTTTATTTTGTTGATGTTTTCCTTTGCTATGCAAATATTTTTAGTTTGATTTAGTCCCATTTCTTTATTTGTTCTTTTGTACCCCTTGCCTGGGGAGATATATCTGATAAAATATTGCTATGATCAATGTCTGAGATTTTGCTGCCTATGTTTTCTTTTATGATTTTTATGGTTTCTAGTCTAACATTTAAATCTTTGATGAACTTCGAATTTATTCGTGTGTAGGACTCAACAAGGTGGTTTGGTTTCTTTTTTCTGCACATATCTGTCCAATTTTCCCAACACCATTTATTGAATAAACTATATTTAACTCATTGTATGTGCTTGCTTCCTCTGTGGAATATTAGTTGACTATAAGGCATGGGTTTATTTCTGGGTTCTCTATTCTGATCCATGATCTATGTGCCTGGTTTTATGCCAGCACCATGCTGTTTTGACTACTATGGCCTTATAGTATAGTTTGATAATAGGTAGCATAATTCCTCCAACTTCATTCTTCCTTCTCAGGATTGCTGTTGCTATGCAGGATCTTTTGTGGTTCCATAAAAATTTTTGAAATATTTGTTCTAGTTCTGTAAAATATGTCATTGGAATCTTGATAGGAATTGTATTGAATCTATAGATTGCTTTAGGTAATATGGTCATTTTAAATATGTTAATTCTTCCTTTCCATGAACATGATATGTACTTTCACTTGTTTTTACCTTCTTCATTGTATGTCTTAGATGTCTATAATTTTCTGAGTACAGGTCTTTTATACCCTTGGTTAGGTTTATTCCTACGTAGTTTATTCCTTTTGAAGCAATTGTGAATGGGGTTGTTTTCTTATTTTCACTTTCTGTTAGTTCATTATTGGCATATAAAAATGCCACTGATTTCGGAACATTAATTTTATATCCTGCTACTTTGCTGAATTCATTTATCAGTTCTGAATAGTTTCTTGGTAGAATCTTTAGGGTTCTTTATGTACAGTATCATGTGTTCTACAGAAATAACAGTTTTACTTCTTCCTTTCAAATTTGGATGCCATTTATTTCTTCTCCTTTTTGTCTAATTGCTATGGCTAGGACTGCCAGTACTATGTTGAATAAAAGAGTGGAAAGCAGATATCTCTGTCTTGTTTCTAGCCTTAAAGGAAACATTTGTTGTTGTTTTTTTCCCCTCCATTGAAAATGATGCCAACAATGGGTTTATCATATTTGGCTTTTATTATGCTTTGGTATGTTCCCTCTATTCCTATTTTGCTGAGAATTTTGATCATAAATGGATGCTGCATTTGATAAACTGCTTTTCTGCATCCAGTAATATGATCATGTGGATTTTATACTTCATTTAAAATGTAAATGAAGTATACATTTTTGTTTAAATATAATAAATATTTTTTGTTTTTTTTCTTTCTTATTGTTGTTAAAGTACAGTTGTCTCCATGCTCACCAACTCTCTCTTGCCCCCCCCAACTTTCACCTCCCACCCTTGATCCTACTTCCTTAGGCTTTATCCATGTGACCTTTATACATGTTCCTTGATGACCCTTCCCCTAGTTTCCCCCATTATCCCTTTTCCACCTCCCCTCTGGTTACTGTCAGTTAGTTCTTAATTGCAATGTCTCTGGTATATTTTGCTTGCTTGTTTGTTTTGTTGACCAGGTTCCACTTATAAGTGAGATCATATGGTATTTGTCTTTCTCCACCTGGCTTATTTCACTTAGCACAATGCTTTCCAGTTCCATCCATGTTGCAGTGAAAGGTATAAGCTCCTTCTTTCTTTCTGCTGTGTAGTATTCCATTGTGTGAATGTACCATAGTTTTTTGATGTGGTAAATCACATTTATTGATTTTGAATGTTGCACCAACCTTGTATTCCTGAAATAAATCCCACTTGATCATGATGTATGATCTTTTTGATGCATTGCTGTATTCAGTTTGCTAATATTTGTTGAGGAGTTTAGCATCCATGTTCATCAAGGATATTGGCCTATAATTTTTTTTTTTTTGTAGTATCTTTTTCTGGTTTTGGAATTAGAGTAATGCTGGCCTCATGAAATGAGTTTGGGCACTTTCCTTCCTCTTGAATTTCATATAATAGTCTGAGAAGTGTTAGTTCTTCTTGGAATGTTTGGTAAAATTCACCTATGAAGCCTTCTGATCCAGAACTTTTGTTGATTGGGGGTTTTTTGATTACTGCATCAATTTCATTATATGTAATCAGCTTATTCAGATTCTCTGATTCTTCTTGAGTTAGTTTTATATGATTGTGTGTTTCTAAGAATTTATTTATTTTGTCCAGGTTGTCCAGTTTGTTAGCATATAGTTGTTTATAATATTTTTTTACAATCCTTTGTATTGGTTTGATGTCATTTGTTATTTCTCCTCTTTAGTTTCTAATTTTATTTATTTAGGTCCTCTCTCTTTTTTTCTTGATGAATCTTAATAAGGCTTTTTCGGTATTATTTATCTTTTCAAAGAACCAGCCCTTGGATTCATTGATCTTTTGTTTCATTTTTTTAAACTCTGTTTCATGTATTACTGCTGTGATCTTTATTATTCCCTTCCTTCTACTCATTTTTGCTTTTGTTTGTTGTTCTTTTTCAAGTTCCTTTAAGTATAAAGTTAGATTGTTTATTTGAGGCTTTTCTTGTTTATTTGAGATAGGCTGTAATACCATGAATTTTCCTCTTAGGATTGCTTTCCCAGTTTCCAGTGTCAGATTTTGGATTGCTGTCTCCTCATTTTATTTGTTTCAAGGTATCTTTTCATTTTTTCCTTGAGTTTGTTGTTGACCCATTCATTGTTTAATAACATGTTATTTAGCTTTCATGTCTTTGTGTGTTTTTCAGTGTTCTTGTTGTGATTGTTTTGTAGTTTTATAGCATTGTGGTCAGACAAGATGCTAGATATGACTTCAATATTCTTAAATTTACTGAGACTTATCTTTTGTCCTAATATGTGATCTGTCCTAGAAAACATTCCATATCCATGTGTACTTAAAAAGTATGTATATTCTTCTGCTTTGGGGTGAAATGCTCTGAAGATATCAATTAAATCCATTTGATCTACTCTGTTATTTAACACTGCTGACTCTTTGGTGATTTTCTGTCTGGAAGATCTATCCACTGACATCAATGTGGTGTTAAAATCCTGAATTACAACTGCATTTCCATTGATCTTTCTTTTTATATTCATCAAGATTTGCTTCATGTATTTAGTTGCTCCTATGTTGGGTATATAAATGTTAACTAGGGTTATATCCTCCTGTTGGATTGTTCCCTGTATCATTATGTATTGTGCCTCTTTGTCTTTTACTGTAGCCTTGGTTTTAAAGTCTATTATGCCAGATATAAGTATTGCTACTCCAGCTTTTTTTTCCCCTTCCATTTGTATGAAATACTTTTTTTTGTCGCTTTACTTTTAGTCCATGTGTATCTTACAATCTGAGATGGGTCTCTTGGGGAGAAGATATATGATGTCTCATTTTCTCATCCATTCAGCTACCCCAGAATAAAACAATAAGTCACAGAATGTGAAAACATATTTGCCAATACATCTGATAAGGGGTTAATATCCAAAATTTATAAAGAACATACAAAATTAACCTTAAAAAATAAACAAACAATCCAATTAAAAATGGGCAAGGGATATGAATAGGTGCTTCTCCAAAGAGGACATACAGATAGCCAATAGACAAATGAAAAGATGTTTAACATCCTTAATCATCATGAAATGTAAGCTAAACCACAGTGAGATACCATCTTACACCTGTCACAATGGCTATCATCAAAAATTCAACAAACAAAAGAGGATATGGAGAAAGGAGAACCCTTTTGTACTGTTGGTGGGAACATATATTGTGGCAGCCACTATAGAAAGCAGTATGGAGATACCTCAAAAAACTAAAAATGTGCTTCCAGCTCTAAGATGGAGGCATAGGTAGATATACTTTGCCTTCTCACACAACCAAAAGAAGGAGAATGACAAATTTAAAAACAAAAAATAGTAGCCAGAAGTGGCAAAAAATTGAACTGTATGGAAGTCCAGCATCCAAGGAGTTAAAGAAGAAATATCCATACAGACTGGTAAGAGGGAGAGACCAGCAGCCAAGACAGAGAGGACTCATGCAAAGAGGTGGCTGGCAGACTAGGTGGTCCCACATTTGTGTGCAGGTAAATCAGGAAGAACAACTGCAGAGTGAGACATACCGTGAACCCCAGAGTTTCAGCACAAGGAAATAAAGCCTCAAAACATCTGACTATAAAAACCTGTGCGGGTTGTGGCAGTGGTGGGAGAAACTCCCAGCCTCACAGGAGAGTTCATTGGAGAGAAAAACAGTGTCTTAAAACATACTTAAACCCACTCACCTAGGAATCAGCACTAGAAGGGTCCAATTTGATTGTGGGTATAGGAGGAAGTGACTGAGAGACAGCAAAAGCCAAGCAAGTGATATTGTTACCTCTTGGACCCCTCCCCTACATACAGAGCCATAACACAGCCACTTGGTTTGCCCTACCCTGGAGAATAACCAAGGCTCCACCCCTTAATATGAAACAGGCATGCCTAGACAAAATATATGGCCCAAATGAAAAAACAGATCAAAATTCCAAAAATAAAACTAAGCAATTAAAAAAATAATCCACCTATCAGATGCAGAGTTCAAATCACTAGTAATCAAGATACTCACAGAAACGGTTGAGTATTGTTCTTTCCTTCCAAAATGGAGGAAGAAGTGAAATCTATGTAAAGTGAAATAAAGGAAAATATACATAGAATGCTCAGTGACAGGAAGGAAACTGGGACACAGATCAATGATTTGTACCATAAAGAAGAAACAAACATTCAACTGGAGCAGAATGAAGAAACAAAAATTCAAAAAAAAAAAAAAATGAGGACAGGCTGAGGAACCTCTGGGACAACTTTAAATGTTCCAAATCTGTATCATATGGGTGCCAGAAGAGGAAAAGCAAAAAATTGAAAACTTATTTAAAAAATAATGAAGGAGAATTTCCCCAATCTGGCAAAGGAAATAGTTTTCCAAGAAGTCCAGGAAGTCATTGCCTAAGATTAAAGATAAGGAGAGAATCTTAAAAGCAGCAAAAGAAAAGGAGAGAGTTATCTACAAAGGAGTTCCCATAAGACTATCAGCTGATTTCTCCAAAGAAACCTTGCAGGCAAGAAGGGGCTGAAAAGAAGTGTTCTAAGTCATGAAAGGCAAGGACCTCTATCCAAGATTACTCTATTCAGCAACGTTATCATTTAGAATTGAAGGGTAGATAAAGTGCTTCCCAGACAAGGTCAAGTTAAAGGAGTTCATCATCACCAATCCCTTAATATATGAAATGTTAAAGAGACTTATCTAAGAAAAAGAAGATGATTAAAAACATGAACAGTATAATGACAACAAACTCACAACTATCAACAACTGAATCTAAAAACAAAAACAATATAAGCAAACATCTAGAACAGGAGAAGAATTACAGAAGTGGAGATAACATGAAGGGTTATTAATGGGGAGTGGGAGGTGGCAAAAGTACAGGGAATAAGAAGCATAGCTTATAGGTACAAAATAGACAGGGAGAGGATAAGAATAATATGGGAAATGGAGAAGTCAAAGAACTTATTTGTATGACCCATGGGCATGAACTAAGGTGGGGGAATGCTGGTGGGAGAGGCAGTGGAGGGCAGAGAGGAATAAAGGGGAGAGAAAAATGGGTAAACTGCAATAGCATAGTCAATAAAATATATTTTAAAGAATTAAAAATGGATCTGCCTTTTGACCAGAGCTCCCACTTCTGGAAATATATCTGAGGAACTCAAAACACTAATTTGAAAGAACATAGGCACCCCTATGTTCATTGTTGAGTTATTTACAATTTCCAAGGTATAGATGTAGTCCAAGTGTCCATCAGTAGGTGAGTGGATAAAATAACTATGGCACATTTGCACAGTGGAATACCACTTGGCCACAAAAAATGAATATTTTTTTTATTTTATTTTAATCATTGTTCAAGTACAGTTTTCTCTCCCTTTACTCCCAATCCAGCCCACCCATCCCTTCCTCCCAACTTCCCTCCCATTACCACCCTCCCCTTCATTTTTGTCCATGTGTCTTTTAACTTTGTTCCTGTAAACCCTTCCCCTTTTCCCCTGAAACTCCCTCTTCTCTCTCCTCTGGTCACTTTCTGCCTGTCCTCTATTTCAGTGTCTTTGACTATATTTCGCTTGTTTTTGTTTTGTTGTTTAGGTTTCTGTTAAAGGTGAGATCATATGGTATTTATCTTTCACTGCCTGGCTTATTTCGCTTAGCATAATGCTTTCCAGTTCCATCCATGCTGTTTCAAAGGGTAGGAGCTCCTTTCTTTCTGCTGCATAAAATTCCATTGTGTAAATGTACCATAGTTTTTTGATCCATTCATTTACTGATGGGCATCTAGGTTGCTTCCAGCACTTAGCTATTGTAAATTTTTTGTGCTGCTATGAACATTGGGGTGCAAAGGTTCTTTTGGATTGGTGTTTTAGGATTCTTAGGATATATTCCCAGCAGTGGAATTGCTGGGTCAAAAGGCAGATCCATTTTTAGTTTCCTGAGGAAGTTCCATACTGTTTTCCACAGTGGTGGTACCAGTCTATAGTCCCACCAACAGTGCACTAAGGTCCCCTTTTCTCCACAACCTCTCCAACACTTGTTGTTTGTTCCTTTGCTTATGATGGCCATTCTGACTGGTGTGAAGTGGTACCTCATTGTGGTTTTAATCTGCATCTCTCTGATAGCTAGTGATATTGAACATTGTTTCATGTGATTTTGGATCTTCTGGTATGTCCTCCTTGGAGAAATGTCTGTTCAAGTCCTTTGCCCATTTTTTAATTGGGTTGCTTGTCTTCTTAGAGTGGAGTTGTGTAAGTTCTTTATATATTTTGGAGATTAAGCCCTTGTCTGAGGTATCATTGGCAAATATGTTTTCCCAGACAGTTGATTCTCTTTTTATTTTGATACTGTTTTCTTTAGCTGTGCAGAAGCTTTTTATTTTGATGAGGTCCCATTTGTTTTTTCTTTCCTTTATGTCTCTTGCTCTAGGGGACATGTCAGTAAAAAAGTTTTTGTGTGATATATCTGAGATTTTCCTACCTGTGTTCTCTTCTATTACTTTAATGGTGTCACAGTTTATATTTAAGTCTTTTATCCATCTTGAATTTATTTTTGTACAAGGTGTAAGTTGGTGTTCTAGTTTCATTTTTTTGCATGTAACTGTCCAATTCTCCCAGCACCATTTGTTGAAGAGGCTATTTTTACTTCATTTTATGTTGCTGCCTCCTTTGTCAACTATCAATTGACTGTAGAGACTTGGGTTTATTTCTGGGCTCTCTGTTCTGTTCCATTGGTCCATGTGCCTGTTTTTATGCCAGTACCAGGCTGTTTTGATTACAGTGGCCTTTAGTACAGTTTAGTGTCAGGTATTGTGATCCCTCCTACTTTACACTTCTTTCTCAAAATTGCAGTAGATATTTGGGGTCATTTATGGTTCCATATAAATTTTTGAAGTGTTTGTTCTATGTCTGTGAAATAAGCCATTGGTACTTTAATAGGTATCACGTTGATTGTGTAAATTGCTTTGGGTAGTATGGACATTTTAATGATATTAATTCCTCCAATCCATGAACATGGTATATGTTTCCATGTGTTTGTGTGTTCCTTGATTTCTTTCTTCAGTGTTGTGTAGTTTTCTGCATACAGGTCTTTTACCTCTTTGGTTAGGTTTATTCCTAGGTATTTTATTTTTCTCTTTGCTATTTCAAATGGTATTTTTTCCTTGATTTCTGCTTCTGCTGTTCCATTGGTGGTGTACAGAAATGCCTTTGATTTCTGGATATTGACTTTGTATCCTGCTGTTTTGCCAAATTTGTTTATTAAGTCACATAGTTTTTTGGTAGAGTCTATAGGATTTTCTACATACACTATCATGTCATCTGCAAACAATGACAGTTTTGTTTCCTCCTTTCTGATTTGGATGACTTTTATTTCCTTTTCTTGTCTGATTGCTGTGGGTAAAACTTCCAATACTATATTGAATAAAAGTGGTGAAAGTGGACAACCCTGTCTTGTTCCTCTTCTTAGTGGACAAGATTTTAGTTTTTGCCCATTGAGTATGATGCTGGCTGTAGGTCTCTCATATATGGCTTTTATTATGTTGAGGAATGTTCCCTCTATTGCCACTTTGCTGAGTGTTTTTATCATAAATGGGTGCTGTACTTTATCAAATGCTTTTTCCGCATCTATTGATACGATCATGTGATTTTTGCCTTTGCTTTTGTTTGTGTGATGTATTACATTTACTGATTTGTGAATATTGAACCATCCTTGCATCCCTGGGATGAATCCCACTTGGTCATGGTGGATGATTCTTTTAATATATTGTTGGAGGCGGTTTGCCAGTATTTTATTGAGGATTTTAGCATCAATGTTCATCAGAGATATTGGCCTGAAGTTTTCTTTCCTCATTGTGTCTTATCTAGTTTTGGAATTAGGATGATGTTGGCCTCATAAAAAGAGTTTGGGAGTCTTCCATCTTTTGGGATTTTTTGGAATAGTCTGTGCAGGATAAGGATTAGCTCTTCCTTAAATGCTTTGTAGAATTCTCCTGTGAAACTGTCTGGTCCAGGGCTTTTGTGTGTTGGGAGTTCTTAAATTACTGCTTCAATTTCTTTTTCTGTTATTTGTTTGTTCAGGCTTTCTGTTTCTTTTTCATTGAGTTTTGGAATATTATATTTTTTTAGAAATTTGTCCATTTCATCTAGGTTTTAAAATTTCTTGGCATACAGTTCTTCATAGTAATTTCTTACAATTCTTTGTATTTCTGTGGTATCAGTTGTAATCTCTCCTCTTTCATTTCTGATTGTGTTTATTTTGGTCTTTTCTCTTTTTTTCTTGGTGAGTCTGCTTAAAGGCTTGTCAATTTTGTTTGTCTTTTCAAAGAACCAACTCCTGGATCCATTGATCCTTAAAATTGTGTTTTTAGTCTCTATGTCATTTGATTCTGCTCTGATCTTGGTTATTTCCTTCCTTCTACTTGCTCTGGGCTGTCTTTGTTGTTGTTCCTCTAGTTCTTATAGACTTAGGATTAGGTTGTTTGTTTGAGATATTTCTATCTTTTTTGGGTATGCCTGTATCGCTATGAACTTCCCTCTCAATACTGCCTTTGCTGTATCCCATAAGTTTTGGGTTGTTGTAAGTTCATTTTCATTTGTTTCCAGAAACCTTTTGATTTCTTCCCTAATTTCATCCTTGACCCATTCGTTGTTTAATAGCATGCTATTTAATCTCAATGATTTTGAGTGTTTTGAGTTTTTTTCCTTGGAGTTGGTTTCTAGTTTCAGTCCCTTGTGATCCGAGAAAATGCTTGGTATGATTTCGATTTTCTTGACATTGTTGAGACTTGTTTCGTGTCCTATCATGGGGTCTATCTTTGAAAAGATTCCATGTACATTTGAAAAGAAGGTATATTTAGCTTCTTTTGGCTGGAGGGTTCTGTAAATATCAGTTAAGTCCATTTCATCTAGGGCATTGTTCAATGCCACAATATCTTTGTTGATATTTTGTTTGGAAGATCTGTCCATTTTTGACAGTGCAGTGTTAAAATCCCCCACTATAATTGTGTTGCTGTCAATATCTTTCTTGAAGTCCTCTAGGATTTTCTTTATGTATTTGGGTGCACCTATTTTGGGTGCATATATATTTTCAATATTTATGTCTTCTTGGTGGATTCTTCCCTTGAGTATTATGAAGTGACCTTCTGGGTCTCTTTTTATGGCCCTTTTTTTGAAGTCTATTTTGTCTGAAATGAGTATTGCTACCCTGGCTTTTTTTTTCCTGTCCATTTGCTTGGAAAATTTCCTTCCAGCCCTTTACTTTCAGCCTGTGCAGGCCTTTTATCCTGAGGTGGATCTCTTGTAGGCAGCATGTGTGTGGGTCATGTTTTCTTATCCATTCATCTATTCTATGTCTTTTGATTGGAGCATTTAATCCATTTACCTTTAAGGTTATTATTGATAGGTACTTATTCACTGACATTTATGCATGTGTGTTCCTCTCTCTCTTTCTCTTTTCCTTCCTTTCTTTAAATCAGACCCTTTAGCATCTCTTGCAGAGCTGGTTTAGTGGAGGTACATTCTTTTAGACTTCTTTTGTCTGGGAAGCTTCTTATTTGGCCTTCTATCTTGATTGCGAGCCTTGCTGGAAAGTAGCCTTGATTGCAGACCTCTGGTTCTCATTACTTGGAATATTTCTTGCCATTCTCTTCTGGCTTGAAGTGTTTCCATTGAGAAATCAGCTGTTAGTCTTATTGGGGCTCCCTTGTACGTTACTTCCTTTTTCTTCCTTGCTGCCTTTAATATTCTCTCTTTGTCTTGAAATTTTGCCATTTTAATTATGATGTGTCTTGAGGTGGGCCTCTTTGGGTTCCTCTTGATTGGAACTCTTTGTGTTTCCTGGATTTATGTGACTTTTTCTCTCATCAAGTTGGGAAAGTTTTCCATCATTACTTTCTCAAGTAGGTTTTCTATCCCTTGCTCATCTTCTTCTCCTTCTAATATCCCTATTATACAGACATTATTACGTTTCATATTGTCTTGCATTTCTCTTAATCCCTCTTCACTTTTTCTGAGCCTCTTTTCCTTTTCTTGTTCTTTCTGGGTGTTTTTTTCTACTTTGTCCTCCAATTTGCTGATCCGATCTTCTGCTTCATCAATCCTGCTTTTCATTCCTTCCTTGTGTTCTTCAGTTCAGAAATTGTATTCTTCATTTCCTCTTGGCCTTTGTTGATAGTTTCTATTTCCTTTTTCATATTGATATAGTTTGCAGTGAGATCATTGTAGCTTCCCTGTAGTTTCTGGAAGCTCATTGTGAGCTCGTTGAACTTCTTTATAATCATTGTTTTGAACTCAATATCTGATAGTTGATTTGCCTCTGTTTCATTTAGCATTCCTTCTGAGGCTTCCTCCTTTCCCTTCATTTGCAGATTGTTTCATTGTCTTCTCATTGTTCCTGAGACTCTTCTTGTTAACCTCTGTTTCTTAAATTGATCTGTTCTGGTTCCTTGTGTTTATAGTGTGAACTTCTGTGGTAGAATACCTGTGAGATTCAGTGGTATAGTCTCTTTTGGGTATCCTGGTGTTCACAGCTTCCCCCTACTCTTTTTTTGTGATCAGTTGGAGGAGTAGGGAAAATGGGTTAAGACAGCAAGTCAGTATTCTATGATATTTACAGTAGCAACCAGTAGAGAAGAGATGGGAGATCCTTTAGCTATGTATAGTGTTAACCGTGATCTTCCATCCCATTATCCATGTTTTCGGCAGTATGGAAAGAAGATAAGACTCTTAGTGGGGAGCAAAGGGTTGTTAGTTGGATCTAGAAAGCTGTGAGGCTGTGGGAGGTCAGATTCTGAGGTAGGGTGGGAATAAAGAATAGTAAATAAGAGTAGTGTGTAAAAGAATAAAGATAACCCCTACATTAATAGAGTTTAGGAAATTGCGAAGTGAGCTGAGATCTGGGAGGGGTGTTAAGTTGTATTTACAATTGTATGGAATAAGTCTTATTTAAAGTAATAATGAAGCAACAATCTTGTGGCAGATTCTATGAGATGTAGATAACAAGAATAAGGAATATAGAATCTTGAGTGGTGTACTAAGGAAACCCAAGTGAGGGACAGTGAATTATCAACACACTGTGAATCAGATAACAGGGGGAACCTATCAAACAACAGTATAACCAGCCAAGCAAAGAAGATTATACAGAAAGAAAAAAAATACAAAAATACTATTAAAATAAAAAAATATCAGGAAAGAGAGAAAAAGATAATATAAATTTGCAGTAATCTGTGGCAAAAAAAAACCCCAAAACAACAACAAAAAAAAAACAGAAGATGGATTGCAGGAGAGATAGATTTGGAGTGGAAGTAATAGTACTAGGATGGATGGAAGAGAAACATAAGGAATTGAGAAATCTAAAAATAATAAGGGTTAAAAAATAAAAAGTTGCTTAATAAACAAAAACAAGATAAAATCAATCAAACAACAGCAGCGGGATAAGGGGGAAAAAAGAAAGAAAAAAATAAAAAGAAGAGAACGCGCGTACACACACACACACACACACACACACACACACAC
>PVIA01008207.1:0-74487 GCA_004024845.1 Tonatia bakeri
TATTAATAATTGTGAGTTTGCTGTCATTTTACTATACATGTTTTCTTTTATCTTCTTAGATAAGTCCCTTTAACATTTCATAAAATAAGGACTTGGTGATGATGAACTCCTTTAACTAGACCTTATCTGAAAAGCACTTTATCTGCCCTTCCATGCTAAATGAAAGCTCTGCTGGATAGAGCAATCTGGGATGTAGGTCCTTGCCTTTCAGGACTTGGAATACTTCTTTCTAGCCCCTTCTTGCCTGCAAGGTCTCTTTTGAGAAATCAGCTGACAGTCTGATGGAAGCTCCTTTGTAGGTGACTATCCCCTTATCTCTTGCTGCTTCTAGGATTCTCTCCTTCATTTTAATCTTGGCTAATGTAATTATGATGTGCCTTGGTGTGTTCCTCCTTGGGTCCAACTTCTTTGGGACTCTCTGAGCTTCCTGGACTTCCTGGAAGTCTATTTCCTTTGCCAGACTGGGGAAGTTCTCCTTCATTATGCTTTCAAATAAGTTTTCAATATCTTGCTCTTCCTCTTCTCCTTCTAGTAAACCTATAATTCAGATGTTGGAACATTTAAAGATGTCCTGGAGGTTCCTAAGCTTCTCCTCATTTTTTTGAATTCTTATTTCTTCATTCTTTCCTGTTTGGTTGTTTCTTTCTTCCTTCTGGTCCACTCTATTGTTTTGAGGCCCAGTTTCCTTCCCATCACTATTGATTCCCTGTGCATTTTCCTTCATTTCTCTTATCGTAGCCTGCATTTGTTCATCTAATTTGTGACCAAAATCAACCAATTCTGTGAGCATCCTGATCACCAGTGTTTCGAACTGTGCATCTGATAGGTTGGTTATTTCTCGGTCACTTAAAAGGATGGGTTCTGGGGCTTTGATCTGTTCTTCCTTTCTTCTGTTTGAGCCATCTCTCTCTCTCTCTCTCTTTTTTTTTTTTTGGTCTGGTTGCGCCTGTTACAGTAGGGGGCGGAGCCTTAGGTGTTCACCAGGGCGGGGCACCCCAGTCGCTGGGTTGTGACATTGTATGTGGGGTGGGGTCAAGAGGGAACAATGGCAGTTGCTCTATTCTCCGTGGGACCTCAGTCCCTTCTGCTGCTTCCCCCAAGCGAACTGGGCCCCTCTGGTGCCAGTTCCCGTGTGGGTGGGCTTGTGCACGCTGTGGGACCCTCCAAGGACCTCTCCTGTGAGGCTGGGTGTCTCTCCCTGCACCTCAACTTCCACAGGCATCTGCGATCAGTGTCCCAAGGCTCTATTTCCCAACGCTGGGATC
Organism: Tonatia bakeri; assembly: GCA_004024845.1. NCBI lineage: Eukaryota > Metazoa > Chordata > Mammalia > Chiroptera > Phyllostomidae > Tonatia > Tonatia bakeri. The sequence goes on from PVIA01008207.1 coordinate 1,266, forward strand.
CTGAGTTGCGCGCACTGCCTTGCTTTACAATTGCCACCTCACTGGGTCTGCCGAGTGCCACCCCTCTGCCGGGGCCTACCAGCTGCTCAAGCGCACTCAGGGTCCACCCACTGTGGTCTTGCACGCCCCAGATGCCTTACGCACCCTTGGATGCCTTATGTGCCCAGTCCCAACTCTGCTGTCCGCGCTGCGACCCGTGCCCAGCTGCCCGACTCCGCCCCTCCTACCGGTCTGGATGAACAGGTCTATTTCAACTTCTTGCTTGTCTGATTTCCATTTAAATCAATTTTCTGTCAGTTCTGGATGTTACTCTGTTTCTAAATTGTTGTTGTTCCTATCTTGGTTGTGCGTGGAGGTACGGTGCATCCACCTATGCCTCCATCTTGGCAGGAAGTCCCGCTGACTTTTTTTCGGGAAACTGAAAAATTTTAAACTGAGTTCAGTAGTTATTGAGCCATTACTCTGTATTGAGCACAAATGAAGAAGACATAGTTCCTGCTTTTAAGAAACTTAATATATATGTGAATATATATAATATACAGGGTCCGGCAGAAGTAATGTCATTGAGTGTGGTTGGTAGGGTACATGAATATCTCACATGAGATGGACAGCAATTTGAACATTTCACCTAAAATGTCATATGGTGTGCTCAAGTGTAATACTGTTAGGTTACAGAATTATGTCCTTGTGATTTTGTACTAAAATATTTTATGTAATAAAAAGGAGCATTATTTGTGCTGGACCCTATATATTAATATATACTAATATAGCCCTGGCAGGTGTAGCTCAGTGGATTGAGCGCGGGCTGCGAACCAGGCATCGCAGGTTCGATTCCCAGTCAGGGCACATGCCTAGGTTGCAGGCCATGTCCCCCAGCAACCGCACATTGATGTTTCTCTCCCTCTCTCTCTCTCTCCTTCCCTCCCTTCCCTCTCTAAAAGTAAATAAATAAAATCTTTAAAAAATATATATATAGACTAATATATATATATGTATATACATATATAGACAAGAGCAGTACGGTGATAGCCAGAGGGAAAAGGGGGCAGGGAGGTGGATGAGGGCACAGTGGGAATCAATGGGGACAGAAACAGACTTTACTTGGGCCAATGGGTGCATGATGTTGTGTGCAGATGATGTTTTGTTGAGTGGCCCTTGAAAACTGTCTGGTTTTGTTAACCAATGTCACCTCCATAAACTCAATTAAAAAGCTCACAGCCTGATCAGAAAATAAATAAACATGTAAATGAATATAAAATAAGGCAGAATAAAAGAATCAGGAGTCACTATCTCTTCTAACATTTAACTTCAAGCATGTTTTTAGGAAAGAACAATAAATATGAATCTAATATATAACTAGACTTTTAAAGAATGCACTAGTTTTAAGTAGTGTAATTGATAGGGGTTTTTAGTTTATAAACTCAGGCATGCAAGGAATAAAGCATTCATTTTTTTTTCTTTACCAAATTCAACCTTGAGCCTCCATCCCACTGGGCTGGCAAGAATTTCAGCCTACATAGCTCCAATATCCTGCTCTAAGCCATGTAGTGTCAACATATGGGGGAAGTTTGTGTCAAGTGGAAGGGAACCTCTGGTCATCAGCCATACCAGTTTGTAGTGCCCACTGTCCCGGCCTGCACAGCCTCTAGAGTCGTCACACAGCCAGCCCCTCTGGGGTCTTACGTTCCCAGGACATTACTGAGGCACATCAGCAAGCTGGCGCCTGTTGCTTCTGGCTCTGTCTGATCTCAGATCTTCACCTGTTCTTGGAAATTTAACCCTCCCTCCCCTTTTGCATCTTTACTAAGGAAAAAAATGACTTCTGCTTTCTACTTAGTGAAATTACCTGTAGGCACAAAATCCCATGGGCTACCCACTTGGACTTTGCGTATGAATTTCAGTAAGGGAGGGAGAAATGCACTGAACAAATACAGGTTATTGTTTCAAGAAGTTATTCTGGCATGTAGATATTTTAAGGAACCTCAGAACTGAGTGAGTTTCCTATCAATGTACCCTCTGTTCCCCATTTCCTCAGTTGTCCACTGTGTAGCTCAACAGAGTCCCTCCTCAGCAACTTGAGGAACGCCTTACAAAACGTGTGAAGTCGTGGCTTCTCAGATACTCTATCATGCAAAAACTTTGTAAACCATCATTTTCAGTAGAGACAAGGGGATTTTCTCTTCTGTGTAACTCTGTAGGTCAATATTTCTTTGATATGCAGTGCCTAGAATACCATTTTATGGAGTTGTACAACCAGTCACATTTGTGGCTGTTTCTTATATTTAGACATTGCTTGGAAGAGGAAAAGCAAGAAGAGGAAATTGCTCATAGACCCAGTCAAGGAGATCAGTAACAAAGTCATGCATAAACAACTTACTTCCTTCGCTGACACTCTCATGGTTCTGGAACTGGCACCACCCACCCAGAGACTGATGATGTGGAAAAAGAAGGGAGGGGTGGATACACTTCTGTCAACTGCGACCCAGGACCTGACTCATAGCGAACTGAAAATGGTGATAGTTCCCGTGCTTTCACATGTGTGCAGTGTTTAGTTATAAATAAATAAATGCATATGTATACTCACATATTCAAGAATTTGACCTTGTGAAAAAATACCCCCTGATTTTGAATTAATTTCCTGGATATGTGAGCATGAATTATAATTTTGACTTTTTAGCATATGTGCTTGTATTTTGTTGAATTATTTTATTTGTACAAAAACTAGAAACAAAAATGTGTATTTTTGCAGTTGTTTACAAAATGCTTTGTATCCTCTGGCTTTAAACTTGGAAGAAAATTGATGCGGAAGGAATCAATAAGTGAAGAAATGAGAGGTGGAAACATAGTAGGTAAGACATCCTAATTTTGTTGATTTTGAGGAATGTTGTAGAAACAAAAAAATTTCATTTTGCATTACAAAATGAGGATGGAATCCATTTTCATATTCCCAACTATAAATGCCATCTCTAGAAGAGTATCTGAATTTAAAAGAAATGTTATAGCATCATTGTATTTTTCTGCTTTGCAGATTAATTTCTGTCCACAAAGCTACATTAAAAAGATAGTTTAGGTACAATGTGTACCATACTTACTCTCATGCTGTCCTACTTCCCACACCCCAAAGGCAGTGTTTGCAAACCTTCAACAAAGAAAATTTTTGTATCTAGTAAGGTATTTCACTTTAAAACAACTAACATGAAAAGTCACCTAGCGAATAAGAATAGCATTTGAACAATACAGTTAACCTGAGACAGATATTTCCATATACCCAGAGGATACATGGTGTATTAATAATTGCTGATTATTATTGTGACTACTATAAAGAAATAATAAAACCAACCTATGTGGTGAGTGAGCCTCTGCTTCCTGACCGCCCTTCCTGAAAGCATTAAATCTGCTGAAAGATGTGCCAGGGTGGGCTTGGACCACCCGTGTTGTCTTGTGAGTGAATGCATGGGCGTGAGTGCTGAGGAGAGAGGTGGTTGGGACGGAAGTGGAGCCGACAGAGGCAGACGTGGGAAACGGGAGGACGAATGTGTGAGATTTGGGAGCCATAGAGAGTTCGTACACCCTTTGCTTAAATGGGTTCCAGTGTCAGAAGTTTTCTTTCGTAACAATCGTATTCCAGTTTAAGTTGAAAAGATATCTTGGTGAAATCTTCTTTACTTCCTTAATAATTCAGAGACCTCTACGATGAAAGATCCAAATTCCCAACAAGAGTTAAGCCAACCCAAAACTTGGAACGATGTGATTAATGGTTCAAACTGTAGCTCTCATGAGGATGCCAATAAAAATGTTAGTTTTGAGGTAAGTTAACCAAAAAGAATGATTAAAATATTAGTATTTTTTCTGACACAGATATAGTGAAGGAACATTGAGACTCTGATTAATTAGTATTGTCTTACATAATATTTACATAATAAAAAGACATATTGTCTTTTTATAATTTATCTCTTCATCCTATACTTTCTTCAGTAGGTAGCAGTACTACAGGATAAAACATTATTTTCATCTGCAGAACAGTATTTTCTGGAATTTTAGGATAGTAATGCACAAGATAAGTAGTTTCATACTGAAATAGTATTTTGCATAGTACGTTCGTTAAATGAGTGATCGTACCTGAATCGGATTATATGCTGAGGATACTCCTAGGCCCCACATTCAATATGTCTGGAGTCATAGCACTCTAGGCAATACACCTGTGTTTTGATTTTGATCATAAACTCATCCTTCCCAGCTCTAAGACTAATACGTTTTAGTGTTGGGAAGCGCCCTGCCTGGTTTCGGAAGCTGTAACCCCCTATGGCCAAGGCTGAGTAAAAAGACCTTGGGAACATAAGCCATTAAGGAGACAAAGCTTATCTTCCTGGCTGAAGCGCTGCCTCTGCCCCTTTTACTTCACCCTGCTTGGCCCTGGGGGGATGACTGGTTAGCCAATGATGGGTAAGATTCCTCAAGGGAGGGAGGACCTACGACAGGCATGATCATGATGGGGCCACCAGGGAAGGACTTGGAGGGCTATAGAAAAAGGGGATTATGGACCCTTGCCCCTTGGCTTTGACATAGCCTGCGTCCTCATTCCATCTTTGAGAAGTCTCCTAATATCTCGGCTGCCTTACTTCCCCCACCTGACGTAAGCCTGAAACAGTGCTGGAGGGTGATGCAGCCCTGGGCAGGAATGGGTGGTTCCCCTGGGCGATCAGGCCTAAGGAAGAATGCATAAAATCCTGTGAAACCTGCTTTGCTAAGAATGCCCTCAATTTTCTGATAAGGGTCCAAGCATAAAATGAATTTGTTTCCCAAAGTTTTACGGCCCTTTAGCTAACTGACCCTGACTCAGAATAAGCCCTCCTAGTTCTTTGAATGTTATCTATTGTTTGATCATTGCTGCCTGACAATGATTGATGAGCTTTGCCTGTATTCCTGTACAAGTTGAACCCAATGAAAGCCCACTGAGGAACAGGCTCAAGGCCCTTCTCCTTTGAGAGATCAGCTGCCTTTCCTCCCCAAGCAGGTCAAGTCTTGGTAGCCTTATTCTCACCCATGGCGGGTGGGGTTGCTCTGTGGGTGAACCCCCCACACACACACATTTTAGACCTACCAGTTACCTCCATCTTGAATCTGAAAGACTATATCTAATGGAAGTAATGGACAGAAAACTGTACTTGAACAATGATTAAAATAAAATTAGGAAAAAAAACTATATCTAAAGATATATGACCAAAATTAAATTTTTTAAATAATTTTTATTTGAAGATATAATTTTTATTTGAAAAACATAGTTATTTGAAAACATACTTGGAAACAATTTACTTTACAATATTTTCTCAATTGTCACTTTACTGGTTGTGCAAATGTAAATATTATAGCCATACCAGATAAAAATAAACCAGTGCTTTTCTAGTCTGCCCCGTCGTCACTGCACTCTGATAACCGCTCAGGGAATTCCGAGTCAGTCCACACTGAAACCGAATGCCCTTGGAAGGAAAGGCAGCTTCGCGATGCAGTAAAAGAGAATGAGTTTTACTGAATAGTTCACAACGCGCTAGATACCGGGATGCCGGGTTGCCGGCACTGCTCTCTCCTTTACTGGGGCTTGGGCGTTTCTTAGAGCACAGCCACTGACAATCTGATTAAGCGAGCTTGTTTAGTGTATGACTTCTAAACATATTAGCAAAATTGGGTTTTCCCAGGTGCTTGAAGTAAAAGAAAGAGATTGATGCACTTGCTCTTTTGAACCTTTTGCTCCTTTTTCCTGTGCTTATGCTTTAACCTTCAATTCCATCCCTATTCTGCTTCCAAAAATGGTGAACAGATGTGAAATATAGTCGGTAATGGGAGCACAGTTTGGAGGGGCAGGAAATACTGATTCGATCATTTTCATATCTTCATGAAAGAGAATTTTCATGTAAAGTAACTGCAAAATTGAGAGTATCTAAAATTTAGAGTATTCATAGAAATTAAAAGAGAAAAACATGATTTTTCAGAAATATGTATATTAAAGAATAAAATGCAACTCCTCATATTCACTAAAATTTTAAAAAGCTGAAGTGAAAAATCAAGTAAACTGTTGTAGGAAGCTTCTAACTTAATCAAGAGCAGAGATGACAGCTGGGGAAGGAGGCTGGGGACAGGGTGAAGATGAAAGGGGGCTGACAGCTTCCACAGCAGTGACAGGGGAGAGGATGGGGATGGAGAATTCCTGGCTTTCTTTTCTTCCTTCTCCCTTTATGTCTTTGCTCCGCTTCTAGATACAGTTTTTCTTCCCTTTTGCCAGTGACAGCTCCAGCACTGGCGGCAAGAAACCTGTCATGGCCGTAGGTAGGGATATTAATATCCCTTTCTTTGTACCACTCCCTCTGTTTGCAGACCTCCTTCTTCTGCCACCTGGTACTGGCATGAGAATAGAGGTAGGGAACTGGGGCTAGATAAAAACGCTTCAAAGGAAAGCGGCCTCAGCCACATAGCAGCAGAGACTTTTGATATGAGATCTGCAGAGGCAAGAGAAATAGGAGTGACAAGGATAGGAAGCAATGGGGGAAGGGGCATGCGAGTTCTTCATTTGTAGGAGAGTTATGGAAAAGAGGAATATTTAAGTCAGAGGTTCATTTGTAGGAGACTTATGGGAAAGAGGAATATTTAAGTCAGAGGCTGCCTGCCTGGGACATAGTACTTTAATTAGTTGTATAAATGAGCGTGCATGTGATTAAAGCATTTATCAGAATGAGAGTGTTCCTGTGATGACTACTACTACTGTGAACTTACCTATTTTTTTTTCTAATTCGCTTTAGGAGGATATTGTTTCTTTGGCTGCTGAGGAATCCTCTTTAGTGAATGCCATCTCGGCACTAGAAATTGAAAATTGTCCAGTTGAATTGGCAAGTGTATGTATAGTCTTGGGAATGTTCTTAAAAACGTTGTTCCTAAATGTTTAATCTTTACCTAAACATTAGTTTTTAGAGCTGTCATGTTACTTTTTTAAATTATAATTTATATTAGTGATCTCAACAAAGATGTGTATGAATGGTCTGATAATACATATTCAGAATTACTTTGACTTCTTATTTTGAAACTTCAAATAATTTTAAAGGACGGGAAGAGATTTTTATGCTTATTAAAAGTAGTCACAGATTTAAAATGTTGAGAATCACTGTTTTAAGTTACTCGTATAACATCTCTGGAGAAACAGAGCTATATTAGGGTGTGGCCTAGGGCACTTGAAATTTTACTTTAGACGGCTGCCAGTCAAGATGGCAGCATAGTACTCACATCCTCCCACAACCACATCAAAATTACAACTGAACTACAGAAGAACCATTGTTTAGCACTGCCTGAAATCTGGCTAAATGGAAGTCCTACAACTAGGGAATTAAAAGAGCCACATCAAGACTGGTAGGAGGGGTGGAGATACAAAATGGGCTGGACCCACACTTGTGCAATAGATAAAAATCAGGAAGGAAATCTTGGCTGCAGAGGTCCCCCATGAGGAGTGAGGGGTCCCAGTTCTACACCAGGCCCCCTGCCCAGGGTTCCAGTGCTACGAAGAGAACTCCCATAACTTCTGGCTGTAAAAACCAATGGGGGTTGAGGCTGAGTGAAACAGAGGCTTCTGGAGTCCCAGACAATTCCTGTTTAAGGACCGGATTTACTCATACTCACTCATCTGAGTTCTGGAACTGGGGCAGCAGCTTAAAAGGCACCAAAGACATGTGGGAAGGAACTGAGTGTCCAGTATCAAGGTAAGAGCTGGCGGGGCAGCTTTCTCCCAGACAGCAGCGCTGGCAGAGACCGTTTTTCCTTTGATGAGCCTTCCCTTGACAGAGCTGGCAGGCAGACATCATCTCTGGGGCTCCATCAACCTGGCTCACTCTGTTTGCCCCACCCTATTGATTCTCTGAGGCACTGCCCCATCCACTTCAGGCCCACCCTACGTGTTTCCAGTGGCTTTTTCATATGAGTGACCTGTCTTGGCTTATATTTCAGGTTTTTTTAAAATCTCTCAAATAAACAGCATCTTACATGGTCAAAGTGAGCCTGTTCTGGGGTAAATGAGCTCATGCCATTACTAATGTTGATTTTTGTTTCTGAATACACAAAATGCTATTTTTGAAGTATAAAAAGCAATTGTCCAACTCTTTGTTAAAGATTCATGAGACTGAAGCTTCTCCCGTGTTGCACAACTAAACTAACCAGGAAAAGGCTCAGGAGAAATAGTGTGTGTGCTTCGCTGAAGCCTGTCCAGTTGATCTCTCTGGACACCCTGCAGCTGAGTCCATTGTGCGGAAAGCCCAGTGGATTAATAAAACAGCTGAACTTGTGCTGTGTTGTGCTTTGCTTGACCCTGTATGAAAATAACCTGTGTCTATGGAGGCAAAGAGAAAGGCAAAAATTAATCAGCCCACGTCTGGCTCAGCTGTTTAAAAGTTAAGGTATTTATTCTGTCCTAGCTTATCCAGAGAATTCCATCTTTTTTCTACATATGAAAAAACAATCTAAGAGTCTTGGAGCTCATCATAATGATAATTTACTTAAAAGCAAAGTTAATATCAGGCATTACATGTTTTGATATTATTTACTGAAGAAACTTCTAAAATTCATTACTATCTTAAAATGAGTTTATGCTCTTGGACAAAAACTACAGACATAAAACAATAATATATATGGAGTTAGGTGGGTCAGATGTTACTTCTAGCTTTGCTATTGACTTGTGGCCCTCTGAGCAGAAGTCATATATATAGATATAGGCTTTGAGCCATACAATGTTTTAGAAAAAATACATTTTTTTTCAGACTCATCAGCCCCTTTCTTACACCCAGTTCTGTTCTCAACTCAATGTTTTAGTTGGTAAGGGCTTGGAGTGAATTCTTGTAAAGGGATTTCAACTTTACAATTTTTCAATACTGAAGTGATTCCTGAAGATTTAAAGACTGAAAAGAATGAATCTATTCAGATAACATGACAGACAATTGGTTGATCTTCACCCTGAAAATCTGAAAGTTTTCCACCCCAATTGTATACAAACTACTAAATATCAGTTATTGTTAGAGCTTCTGTATTGCTAAGTAGGTTCAGATAAAGGCCTTTACAAGGCAGTTTTTAATAGTTTTATGTTTACTCCTGTTAGCTGAGTTTAGATTGACCAGAGTTGGGATAAGTTCTAGCCACAAATGGTGGTCTTTGCTGCCTGCTTTTCAAAGCACGGGCCTGATGCCCTGGGGTGCATTACCAGTAAAGACTGGAGATTCTCCTGCCCTGGAGACCCTTCCCAGAAGATAGCCTGGGCAGATGACATGACACTGTATGTAGAGAACCCTGACGATTTCAGCAAACAGCTGTTAGAACTGATCAATGAATTCAGTAAAGTAGCAGTGTACAAAATAAATATGCAGAAATCAGTTGCATTTATATACACCAACAGTGAATATCAGAAAGGGAAACTAAGCAAATAATCCCACTTACAATTGCATCAATAAAAGAAAAATAAAATAATAAAATAAAAAATGCCTAGGAATAAATTTAACCAAGGATGTAAAAGACCTATACTCAGAAAATTATAAGACACTGAAGCAAGAAATTAAAGAAGGTAAGTGGAAGCATATACTGTGTTCATGGATAGGGAGAATTACCATCATTAAAATGTACATACTACCCAAAGCAACCTATAAATTCAATGCAATTTCTATTAAAATACCAGTGGTATATTTCACAGAACTAGAACAGATATTCCAAAAATGTATAAAGAACCCAAAGACCCCAAATAGCCACAACAGTTTTGAGAAAGAAGAATAAAGTTGGAGGAATCAAGCTATAACAAGGCCATAGTAATCAAAGGACCATGGTACCAGCATAAAAACAGACATACAGATCAATGGAACAGAATAGAGAGCCCAGAAATAAAATTATGCTTTTATGGTTAATTAACATCTGACAAAGGAGACAAGAACATACAATTGGGTAAAGATAGTCTATTCAATAAATGGTGTTAGGAAAATTGGGTTAAGTCCAAAAAAATGAAACTAAACCACCTTCTTACACCATACCTAAGAATAAACTCAAAATGGATAAAGACTTAAAAGTTATACTCAAAACCACAGAAACCCTAGAAGAAAACATAGGCAGTAAAATCTCAGACATTGCTCATAGCAATATTTTTTCTGATATATCTCCTAGGGCAAGGGAAACAAAAGAAAAAATAAACAAATGGGACTATATCAGACTGAAAAGTTTTTGCACAGCAAAGGAAACCATCCACAAAATGAAAAGACAACTTACTAAATGAGAGACCATATTTAACAATGATACATCTGATGAGTTAATATCCAAAATTTGTGGAGAGCTTATAAAATTCAACACCAAAAAAGCAAACAGCCCAATTAAAAAATGGGCAAAGGACCTGAATAAACACTTCTCCAAGGAGGACATACAGATGGCCAGTAGACACATGAAAAGATGCTCAATGTCATTATCATCAGAGAAATGCAATTTGAAGCCACAGTGAGTTATCATCCAACACCTCTCAGAATGGCTATTGTCAGTAAATCAACAAACAAGTGTTGGTGAGGATGTGAAGAAAAGGGAACCCTTGTGCACTGTTGGTTGGGATGCAGATTTGTGCAGCCACTGTGGAAAGCGGTATGGAGCTATCTTAAAAAATTAAAAATGGAACTTCCTTATGACCCAGTGATTCCACTTCTGGGAATATATCTGAAGATACCTGAAACATTAATTTGAAAGAATATATGCACCCCTATGTTCATTGCAGCATTATTTCTGATTAGTGATGTTCAGCATCTTTTCATATGCCATTGGCCATATGTAGCCCAAGTGGCCATCAGTAAATGGGTGGATGAAAAAGCTGTGGTACATTTATACAATGGAATAATATTGATACTTGGCTTTAAAAAAGAAGGAAACTTTAACCATTTGTGACAGTACGGATGGACCTGAAGAGTATTATGCTCAGTAAAATAAGCCAGTCAGAGAAAGACAAGTACCATATAATTTCATTTATATGTGGAATCTAAGGAATAAAATAAACTAACAAACAAAACAGAAATAGACTCATAGATTCAGAGAACAGACTAACAACTGTCAGAGGAGATGGGGGTTGGGGAGCTGAGTGAAAAGGTTTTTTTTTTTAAAGCAAGATATTAATACAAATTAAACCCTTTTTATTATGTTTTTGTTGAGGCCAAATTCTACTAGACATGATTATGAACAGTATGCATAAAACTAAATATGGCAATTTGGTTTTGGTGCCTACATCAAAACAGTTTAAATTAGAAATTCTTGTTTAAAAAAATTTCTTTTGCTTTTTTAAGCAAAACAAATGGCTCATAGACACGGACAACAGTATGGTAATCACCAGAGTAAAGGGGGTTAGGGGGAGGTAGAAGAGGGTGAACGGGGGATAAGTGGTGATGGAAGGGGACCTGGGGTGGTTAATATACAGTATACAGATGGTGTATTATAGAATTGTACCCCTGACACCTATCTAATTCATTAACTAATGTCGCCCCGACGAGTTCAATGAAATTTTTTCTTAAAAGAAGATTACCTGGGGAGTACAGATGTAACCTTGCAAAGGCTGGTCCACACCTGTATGCTACTTTCATTCTGTCTGTTATCAGACTATAAGCTCTTTATTTGGCTAGACCCACTGTTACAGCTGTGTTTCTTGCATCAGCGAACACTATGCTTGACAAATAGTAAACATCCACTAAGTTTGCTTGAGTGAAATATTTTCTCAATCATTCAAACAGGAGTCGCAGGGCAGTGAACAGAATGTTGAGGGGGAGAGATGGAACCAAAGAATACGTCAGATATTAAGTGCTTTGCAGGTAAGATGATAGGGTTTATTAATGCTGTTTTTATTTTAAAAAATAAGTAAACTGTTGACTTAGGTTTTCTAAATATAAATAAAAATTAAACCATTTTTATTATGTTTTTGGTGAGGCCAAATTCTAGACATGATTATGAGTAGTATGTGTAAAACTAAATACTGGAGTTTGGTGTCTACATCAAAACAGTTTTAAGTAGAAATTCTTTTTTTAAAATACATTTTATTGATTATGTTATTACAGTTGTCTCATTCTTTCCTACCCTTTGTTTCCCTCCACCCTGCATCTCCCCTCCCACCAGCATTCCCCCCACCCCTTAATTGATGTCCATGCGTCATACATGCATGTAAGTTCTTTGGCTTCTCCATTTCCCATACTATTCTTAACTTTCCCCTGTCTATTTTGTACCTACCATTTATGCTACTTATTCTTTGTACCTTTTCCCCCATTCTACCCCCTTCCCCTCCCCACTGATAACCCTCCATGTGATCTCCATTTCTGTGATTCTGTTCCTGTTCTAGTTGTATACTTAGTTTTTTTATTTGTTTGTTTGTTTTGTTTTTTAGGTCAGTTGTTGATAGCCGTGAGTTTGTTGTCATTTTACTGTTCATAGTTTTGATCATCTTCTTTTTCATAGATAAGTCCCTTTAACATTTCATAAAATAAGGGCTTGGTGATGATGAACTCCTTTAACTTGACATTATCTGGGAAGCACTTTATCTGCCCGTCCATTCTAAATGAAATCTTTGCTGATAGAGTAATTTTGAATGTAGGTCCTTGCCTTTCATGACTCAGAATACTTCTTTCCAGCCCCTTCTTGCCTGTAAGGTCTCTGGAGAAATCAGCTGACAGTCTGATGGGAACTCCTTTGTAGGTAACTGCCTCCTTTTCTCTTGCTGCTTCTAGGATTCTCTTCTTATCTTTAATCTTGGGTAATGTAATTATGATGTGCCTTGGTGTTTACCTCCTTGGGTCCAACTTCTTTGGGACTTTCTGAGCTTGCTGGGCTTCCTAGAAGTCTGTTTCCTTTGCCAGATTGGGGAAGTTCTCCATTATTTTTTCAAGTAAGTTTTCAATTTCTTGCTCTTCCTCTTCTCCTTCTGGTACCTCTATGATTCGGATGTTGGAACATTTAAAATTGTCCTGGAGGCTCCTAAGCCTTTCCTCATTGTTTTTGAATTCTTGTTTCTTCATTCTGTTCTGGTGGAATGTTTAGTTCTTCCTTCTGGTCCAAACCATTGATTTGAGTCCTGGTTTCCTTCCTGTCACTCTTATTTCCCTGTACATTTTCCTTTATTTCACTTTTCATAGCCTTCACTTCTTCCTCTGTTTTGCAACCATACCCAACCATTTCTCTAAGCTTCCTGATTATCAGTGTTTTGGCTGTGCATCTGAGAGGTTGGCTATCTCTTCATCACCTAGTTCTATTTTTGGAGCTTTGATTTGTTCTTTCATTTGGGCCACATTTTTTTTTGTCTCTACACACCTGTTACATAGTAAGGTGAGGAGCCTTAGGTATGCACCAGAGTGGGGCAACCCACTTTGCTGCATTGTGGCACTGTATGTGGGGGAGGGGTCCCAGAGTGAACAATGTTGCTTGCTTGGCTCTTGGCTGGCTTCCAGTTCCTTCTGCCGATACCCACAAGCAAGTCGGGCCCTTCTGGTGCTGATTCCCAGATGGGTGGGTTGTGTAAGTTCTAGGATCCTGTGGGTCTTTCCAGTGAACTCTCCTGTGAGGCTGGGAGCTTCTCCTGCTGCCGCAGCCCCCACAGTTCTTCACAGGTTTTGAGTCTTTCTTCTCCCTCCCATGGTCTATCTCACTCCCCAGTTGTTCCTCCCAGTTTATCTGCACAAAAATATGGGACCACCTGGTCTGCCAGCCACCACCTTGCCATGAGTCCTCTCCACCCCAGCTGCTGGTCTCTACCAGTCTCACTGGTCTGGATGAATGTTTCTTCTTTAACTCCTTGGTCATTGGGCTTCCATACAGTTGGACTTTCTTGCAGTTCTGGTTAGTTTTTGTTTTTAAATTTTTGTTATCCTTCTTTTGGTTATGCAAGGAGGCTAAGTGTATCTACCTACGCCTCCATCTTGGCCAAAAGTCCTTAATTAGAAACTCTAATCAATGTTTTATGCATACTCATGTCCCTAGACATCTGTTTTATGTTTCATTCTCATTTTTATCAGACTATTAATAAATATTCAATGTGGAACTTGGTTTATAACAGTTTAAAAGTGAAATATAATTTTTAAATTTAACTGATATTTTTATCAAAATAATACATGTATATAATTTTAAAAGTTTAATAGTACTGTGCTGAAAAGGAAACACAGAAGCCCTTTGCCCGCCCCTTGTAACCGCTGAGTCCTGCTCACCAAAAGCCACTATATTAAGAAGTTTCTTTTAGTGTTTATATCCCCATTTCTGATGACTTGTTTTACTGTTCTTTCTTGATAGTTTAGATTTAAATTTTATTTATTCTTTCAACAGAAAATGAAAATTTAGCTTACTTACATCTCTCTCCTCCTCAGTATACTTTAGCCCACTACTCAGTGCCCACAGTGTCGTAATGTTCATAGTTATGGAGCAGGTTTAGTTGAGACAGAAAGCCAAAATATCAGTGGCTTAAAAAGATAGTTCATTTCTCCCTCCGGTAAAAGTACAATCTGGGATGGCCGCTATGCTCACGAAGTCCGCAGAGACCCACTCTCCCTTCATCCCATTTTCATTATTCTCAGGATCTGAAGTGGCTGACTACCCGCCATGCCTGCATTCCAAGCAGCAGCAAAGTTCTCTGAAGGGCACAACCTAGTTACTGCGTGTACCATTTCTCTCATTTCACCGACCAGCACTTAGTCTCACCGGGCCACGTCTCGCTGGGAAACGCAGTCCTTCTCTGACAGCCTGTGGCCCCGGTCACGCTCCTGTTGCTGTGGAATAGGAGGAGGATGGGTATCAAGGGGCAACCAACAGTTGCTGCCACAAAGGCTATATCAAAATTAGTTCACATAGAAACTTCACAGTGAATTGCATTTGTCTTCTTGTCAACTTTATGGGGGCTGGGGACAGGGGGAGAGTGAATCATTACCTCAGTTTTTTCATTAGCCTAGTGTCTGTATACCCAAACTCTCAGGCACCATAATAAAACCCCTGTTAGTATGGGCAAATATATCGATCAGTTTATCGGTTCTACTCTCTTTTTCTTGAAGGCACCCCTCCTGGAGCTCATCATCTCTTGTTCTAATCTGAATTAGTTGCCCCCCAGTCTGCACCACAGTTTTTGTCTTGGGTCATTTCTTTACCATAACATGGAATTTCCTTGTATTTTTCCTGTATTAGTGCCTCTGTTTCCTGGTACTTTGATCTTCCTTGGTTAACATCCTCTCCTGATTTCCTTAGGTAAAGAGTGCATAGGAGCCCTGGCTGGGTTGGGGGGCTCAGTTGGCTGGAGCATCCTCCCACAGAAAAAAAGGATGCAGGTTCAGTCCCCAGTCAGGGCACGTAGGGAGGCAACCAATAAATGTTTGTCTTTCACGTAGATGACTCTCTCTCCCTTCCTCTCCCTCTAAAACCAGTAAGTGTATCTTCAGGTGAGGATTTTTAAAAAGTGTGCATAAGACACCTTACATACAAGTCTGAAAATATTTTTATTTTACCTTTAACTTGTTTGGTATGTCTCCGAACATGGTTTGAAAATATCATGTCTCAAGTGTTGAAGGCTTTGTGACATTTCTAGGCTTCTTGGTTGTTGCTGAAAAGTCAGATACTGCTTGGTTGGTGGTCCTTCGTAAGCTACCTTTATTTTCACACTGGACGCTTTTAGATATTTTCTTTATCCCTATTGTTCTGAAATTTCATGATGATGTGCTTCGGTATTTTTTTTAATGTAATATTCTGGTTTTTTATTATCGTTCAGTTACAGTTGTCCTGCCTTTTTCCCCACTGCTCACCCCAACCCCATCCCCCCCAGCTCCCACAGTCAGTCCCCCCATTGTCCATGCCTATAGTCATCTATTCGTGTTCCTTTGCTTGGCCCTCTCCCTTCTCTCCCCTGTCATCCCCCTCTCCCATCCCCTCTGGTCACTGTCAGTTTATTCTTTATTTCCAAGTCTCGGGTTCTATGATGTTCATTTGTCTGTTCTGTCGATTAGACTCCACTTATAGATGAGGTCATACGGTATTTGTCTTTCACCACCTGGCTTATTTCACTTAGCATAATGCTCTCCAGTTCCACCCATGTTGTCACGAGGGCTAGGAGTTCTTTCTTTCTGATGCATAGTATTCCATTATGTAAATGTACTGCAGTTTTTCGATATACTCGTTTACTGATGGACACTTAGGCTGTTTCCAGCGCTTGGCAATTGTCAAGAATGCTGCTATGAACATTGGGGTGCACAGGTTCTTTTGAGTTGGTGATTCAGGATTATTAGGGTATAATCCCAGCAGTGGGATCACTGGATCGAAAGGCAGTTCCATCTCAGTTTCTTAAGGAAGATCTGTACTGTCTCCCACAGTGGCTGCACCAGTCGCATTCCCACCAACAGTACACTGGGGTTCCCTTTTCTCCACAGCGTTGCCAGCACTTGTTGTTTGTTGAGGTATTAATGATGGCCATTCTGACCGGGGTGAAGTGGTATCTCATTGTGGGTTTTTTTAAAATATATTTTATTGATTATGCTATTACAGTTGTCCCATTTTCCCCCTTCATTCCTCTCCACTCTGCACACTGCCTCCCACCCATATTCCTCCCCTTTAGTTCATGTCCATGTGTCATAAGTTCTTTGGCTTCTACATTTCCCATACTATTCTTGCCCTCGTCCTGTCTATTTTCTACCTACTGTCTATGCTACTTATTCTCTGTACCTTTTCTCCCTCTCTCCTCCTCCCACTGCCCTGTTGCTAACCCTCCATGTGATCTCCATTTCTGTGGTTCTGTTCCTGTTCTAGTTGTTTGCTTAGTTTTGTTTGGTTTTGTTTTTGTTTTAGGTGTGGTTGTTAATAATTGTGAGTTTGATGTCATTTTACTATACATATTTTTTATCTTCTTTTTCTTATCTTCTTTTTTAGATAAGTCCCTTTAACATTTCATAAAATAAGGACTTGGTGATGATGAACCCCTTTAACTTGACCTTATCTGAGAAGCACTTTATCTATCCTTCCATTCTAAATGAAAGCTTTGCTGGATAGAGCAATCTTGGATGTAGATCCTTGCCTTTCACGACGTGGAATACTTCTTTATAGCCTCTTCTTGCCTGCAAGGTCTCTTTTGAGAAATCAGCTGACAGTCTGATGGAAACTCCTTTGTAGGTAACTGTCTCCTTATCTCTTGCTGCTTCTAGGATTCTCTCCTTCATTTTAATCTTGGCTAATGTAATTATGATGTGCCTTGGTGTGTTCCTCCTTGGGTCCAACCTCTTTGGGACTCTCTGAGCTTCCTGGACTTCCTGAAAGTCTATTTCCTTTGCCAGATTGGGGAATTTCTCCTTTATTATTTGTTCAAGTAACTTTTCCACTTGTCGCTCTTCCTCTTCTCCTTCTGGTACCCCTATAATTCAGATGTTGGAACATTTAAAGATGTCCTGGAGGTCCCTAAGCCTCTCCTCATTTTTTTGAATTTTTGTTTCTTTATTCTTTCCTGTTTGGTTGTTTCTTTCTTCCTTCTGGTCCACTCCATTGATTTGAGTCCCAGTTTTCTTCCCATCACTATTGGTTCCCTGAGCATTTTCCTTCATTTCACTTAGCATAGCCTTCATTTTTTCATCTAATTTGTGACCAAATCCAGCCAATTCTGTGAGCATCCTGATCACCAGTGCTTTGAACTGTGTATCTGATAGGTTGGCTATCTCTTGGTCGCTTAGTTGTATTTGCTATGAAGCTTTGATCTGTTCTTTCATTTGGGCCATTGTTTTGTTTTTGTCTTGTCACACCTGTTACATATAAGGGGCAGAGCCTTAGGTGTTTACCAGGGTGGGGCAACCCACGTAGCTGGGCTGTGACACTGTATGTTGGGGCGGGGTCTGAGAGGGAACAATGGCGCTTGCTCCACTCTCTCTTGGACTTCAGTCCCTTCCACTGCTTCCCCCAAGCAAACTGGGCCTTTCTGGTGCTGATTCCCATGTGGGTGGGCTTATGTACATTCGAGGACCCTGTGGGTCTCTCCAACGAACTCCCCTGTGAGGCTGGGAGTCTCTCCCTGCGAATGGACCCCCACAGGTGTTCTCAGTCAGTTCCCCGAGGCTCTGTTTCCCAGTGCTGGGGCTCTGGGACTGCCTGGTCAGCCAGCCATCTTGTGTGCAGTGCCTCACTTCACAATTGCCTTTCTGGGTCTGCTGGTTGCCACCCCATGCCCAGGATCTGCCCACTGTGGTCTTCGAGCCCCAGGGTGCCTTACACACCCGGTCCCACCACTCTTTGTGCCACAACCCCTCCCCGCCCAGCTGCGAGACTCTGCCCCTCCTACCAGTCTGGATGAGCGTGTGTATTTTAACTTCTTGGTTGTCTGACATCCATATAGTTCAGTTTTGTGTCAGTTCTGGTTGTTATTCTGTTTCTAAATTGTTGTTGTCCCTATCTTGGTTGTGTGAGGACGGACAGTGTGTCTACTTATGCCTCCATCTTGGCTGGAAGTCTGGGGTTTTTTGGGGGGGTTTTTTTGTGCTAAGCATATAGCCGGTTCTTTATTCTGAAAATTCATATCCTTGAGTTCTACAGAATTTTTGTATTTCTTGGATTTCTTCCTTGTTCTTAGTCTATTCTCTCTTTCTATACTGCCAGATGGGACCAGATGGGTCATCAGATTTTAGGTATCCTAAATTGCACCTTTAATTTTAAAAAAAGCCTTGTATTTCTTATATTAATCTCCTTTGTTGTTTTTTTCTACTGTCTAGAAGATTTCTTCAACTTTATCTTCCAGTCTATTTTATTTTATTTTATTTTGGCTTTTCCTTTTTATGTTTTCCATAAGTTTTTTTCCTAGGTTTTAGTTATTCTTTTGCTTTATAGCGTCCCAATCTTTTTACTTAAGTTAGTTTTAACAGCTTTATTGAGGTACGATTAATATACAGTAACCCACACCTATTTGAAGTATACAGTTAGATAAGTTTTGACATATGTGTATCCTGTGAAACCATCACCACAATCAAGATAGTGCACATATGTACGATCCCAAAAGGTTTCCTTGAGTCTCTTGTAGTGCCTTGTCCCGCCTCTCCCATCCCCAGCAAACCACTGCTCTGCTGTCTCTCAACCTCACCCCAATCATTGTTCACAGACACTGTGTCTTTTCTTAGCTTTCAGACGTTCTAGTTTTCCTGGGCTCCCTGCACTGTCTGTATTTCCTCAGCAGCTCTTTTGAATTCACTGTTTTTTGCTCTTGGATATTAGAAATTTTACTCAAGTGTCTGGCAGACTTTGGTTATCTGTTTTTATTTAAGAGTGATTACCCAAAAATCTGATTGGAAGTCATAAATGAATGCATGCAGCTTATAGATCTGTGGTCTTCATTGCAAGGTAGTGAGGTCGTCCCCCCGCCCCGCCCCCGCCCTGCAACAGATGCCTTTATCTGCAGTGTTTTTTCCTCACAATGGTCAGTTTTCCTGGCTTAATCTTCACATCTGCTGCCTGGGAGATATAAGCATGGTATCCATGGTCTGGGAACCAGAAGTGGGTCAGGGAGAGGCTGACTCTCTCATTGTTTAGGGTATAGAATTTCACTTAACCCCCTCATTTCTGGTGTGACACTTCTCTACCATCCACAGTGCCTGGTGTCCCGAGGCTGAGTCTCAGTGGTTCTTATCTCTAGAAAAACACCTTCCTGCCTCTTTCATTGTAGAGGGTTTTCTGAAGGAAGCAGAATAAACACGTGTGCTCAGTCTTGCACATTTGTCCCCTTGGGGTATTTTTCAAAAGGAATCTTGAGATTGGAAAGACTGACCCTGCTTTCTCCCAGGGAGACAGTCTGCTAGGGTGTGGGAGTCCCCGTCTTGGTTCCGTGAAGTGGTGCAGGGCTCCTGAGGGTCTCACTGTTGGTAAGACGACTTTCAAGAAATTCTCCTGTTTTCCACTTCACCCCGTATCTCGAGCTTATCATATACAGTTACCCCTGATTCCTGAGCTTCCCAGAGGTTCTGCAGCCCAAAGTGGTTTGCTCTGTGTTGGCTGTCCTCCCTGCTGGCACTAGTTCCAGCTTTTCCGCTCTGCTCCGTCAGTTTGTCTTGCCCTTTCTTTGTTTTTATCTCCTCTCTTTGTCACCTTTTATTTCTTTCCCTTCATTTTACAGGTGTTTTTGGAGGGAACAGGACAAGCACATGTGTTCAGTCTTGCATAGTTGTCCGTTCAGGGTGTTTTCAAAGGGATTCTTTAAATTAAAGGGCTGTCCCTGCCCCCTTCCAGGGGAAAAAGCCACCCAGCCCACATCTGCTGGGGAGGCATCGTATTTCCTCAAGAGCGGGAATAAATGGAGGCTTGTCCTGCGGTCTCTGAACGGCCACCGAGATGGGCCCACTCCTTCGGTTGAGATAAAGTGTGATGAAGTATTTAACTTATCAATTTGTTCAATGTCATAAACTGGCAGGAAAAAAACTTGGATATCACATTTCCAAAAATGCTTCACGAGGTTCCAAGGAGCACAGCACTCACAGGGATACTGACCAGTATCCATCACAGTGTTGTAACTAAAACGGCACTTCTGATTCCCAGTTCTAGTCTCATAAAAGGAGTCATCTTCACCCATAATCGAACACTTTATTGGGCCTCAGCTTTTTGCAGTAGGCTCACAGGTCCCCTGTGTGCAAAGAAACTGAGGGGTGTTTATAAAGTCCTACTGCCCTGCCACTGAGGTGCACACATATAATCCTCCATTTAGCACTGGAGTTTTACAGTCACCTCGTCCCCAGAAGGAGCCTGATGGGCTCGTGGCCTTCCCTGCCTGTGAGCTTCCCAAGTGTTGTGGAGTTTTCTCCCTGCAGGTCTAAGCTAATTGGAGTCACTTATGTTAACATCCATTCTTAAAAATTTATTTATTTGTTAAAATACATGGTTACTAGAATAGTTTTAGATTTACAGAAACATTGTGAAGACAGTGGAGCAAACTCTCACACCCCCCATAGCCAACTTCCCGCGTTAATCACGTCTGGCGTGCGTGTGGCCCACTTGTCACAATTCACAAACCAATACTGAAACATTGTCATTAACTGAAGTCCATACTTCAGTCAGAGTTCTTAATTTTTTTTTCTATCACAGGATCCCATCAAGGATACCACATTATATTTAGTTTAACATCAGTTTTTTTAAATGAGCTGACATTTGTATAACGCATGAAAGGTTTTCATAACACTTAAGAGTTCCTTTGCATGCATTTTCTCAATGGACCATGCTTGTGATCTGTGGCCTGGATGGCTTTTAAGCTTACTAATTAGTCATTTTGATTTCCCCATGTAAGGATTTCACAGTCACTTATCAAAAGTGTCAGTGTTCTGTTGTTCATTATCCATCCACCTGCTCTGCTTTTAATGCTCTTGTCTCCCTTTCCTGTCCTCTTTTCCAATTATTTTCCCAGGAATCCAGCAAGGCAGGAATGAAGCGCTTCAGTCTGATGACTCTCTGCAGAAACAGTGACCGGAAACAAGCCGCTGCCAGATTTTATAGCTTCCTTGTTCTGAAAAAACACCGGGCCATTGAGCTGAGCCAGAGTGCCCCCTATGCAGATATTATAGCTACAGTGGGACCGATGTTCCATAAAATATAAAGGGAATCCCAAACTTGCAGATTTGTGTCACCACTGAAATTTCGGGCAGATTGTTTGGTTGAATGCAGCCGCTGTCTGGAAGCAGCCGGAGGTCTGGTCCATCTCATAAGCAGGTTAACCCCCTGTTTCTTCTTTGTAAGTTCTGAATGCTCATAGCCAGAACTGGAAACTTATATACTTACACAAATATACCTAAGTAATATTTGTTACCCTCACCCAAGGACATACTTCATGATTTTAGAGAGAGCAGGAAGAAGAGGGAGAGGGAGAGAAACAACAATTGATTGCCTTTTGCACGTGCCCTGACTGGGAATTGAACCCAAGACCTTTCAGTTTATGGGACAGCGCTCCTGCCAACTGAGCCACGCTGGCCAGGGCTAACTAAGTAATATTTTAATTTAGCTGACTTGAATGTATAGCATTTATTACTTCCCTGACTTGAATGTTGCATTACAAATATATTTTTTAAATACTATATGTCTTCAAGAAACATTCAAAGATGTTACTGAAAGGCTATTTTACATTGGATTATTTACTTAAAAGTTATGGGGTTAATTAATAATAACACTTTCTTATTTCTCCACAGGCAATAATTTATTTAGTTCAAATTCATACCATCCTTGATTTGACGTAGTACCATGGTTTTTAATCTAATACCTTAATTGAAGGGTTATAAAATTCATCTTTGTTTTAAGTTATCTGAGTGGCTTTCAGTCTATTTATAGGCCATTTAACCTTTTTATTCACTATTTAATGATTATTATAACCACCATGCATGTGTCAGCAAAACTAAGTATGTTTCTTATGTTAATAAATTAGCACAGTGTCTACAGCTGGGATTCAAGTCACTAAAATAAATGTTCTTTTACTTGGTGCTTACTGAACATTTTTACATTAACACTGTCATTTTTTTTCCTTACTTGAAGTTCGGTGGGAAGTTCTCACACAATGCTCCGTGAGCTCCCTAACACCCTGTAAAGTGAACCCTGTGGTCCTCTCTCAAGTCCTGGTGCGCTGCAGATGGAATTCTAAATGACCTCTTTGAATGCATCAACTATAAGATTTGCCTTTTAAAAATTTTATTATTTTTTAAATTCGTATACAGAAAAATTGACTTTTTCACACTGGTGCACAGTGCTGTCCGTTTTAACACACACATGGATGCCTGCGACCACCAGCACAAGCGGGTCACCAAGAGTACCGCCGCCCCAAACGCTGCCTTGCGCTGCCCTTCGGAGTCACACGCTTCCGCCGCTCTAACTCCTGGCAGCCACTCTGCCACACGAACATAGTTTATTTTTTATTTTTCTCTTGTCATGTAGTTGATGTAACCTTCTGGAGTCTGGCTTGTTTCACTCAGCGTAATGTCTCCGAGCTTAGTCCAAATTGTTACGCGTATTTATTGCTGAGTGTTACTCTGTTGTCTGGATATACCATAGTTTATGTATCTATTTATCCCCTGAAAGACATTTGTTTACTGTTGTCTGGATATACCATAGTTTATGTATCTATTTATCCCCTGAAAGACATTTGTTTACAGTTTTTGACAATTATAAACACAGTTGCCACATACACTTGAGTCAGTTATTGTGTAAATATAAGTTTTCCTTTCTCCAGGGTAAGCATCTAGGAGTGAGGTAGCTGGGTCATATGGTAGGTGCATGTTCAACTTTATAAGAAATTACAAAGTTATTTTCCAGAGTGGTTGTACCTTTTTGCGCTCACACTAGCAATGAATGAGATTTTTCATTTGACTTTTAGTTTGCTCTTTATTATCAGATAATTGTAGGCTCACAGGAAGTTGTAAAAAATAACACAGCAAGATCCTGTGTGCCCTTCATCCTGTTTTCCCCAAAGGTAACACTCTGCGTAATTATAATACGGTGTCACTGGAAATTCACATTGATAGAATATCGCCTTACTCACATTTCACCAGTGTCACATGCACTTATTTGTTTGTTATTGAAGCCGTGCAGTTTTACCACATCTGTAGCTTCCTGTGAGCAGAACGAGAGTCCCAGGATCGCTCGCTCGTGCCTCCCTTCTGAATTCACCACCACCTCCTCCTGTTCCCCTCCCTCACCCCAACAGCCACTAATCCGTTCCCCATTCCTGTAGTTTTGCCATTGATGCAACTGACCTTTGCAGATTAACTTTGTATCCTGAGACCTTGCTAAACTCACGAATTTAATCTAGGAGTTTGTTTTTCTGTAGATTCCTTGGGATTTTCTACCTAATCATGTTGTCCACAAATACAGATAATTTTATCTCTTTCTTTACCATCTGCCCCCAGTGCAAGGAGGGAAGCGTTCACTCTCCGACCACGAAGTGCACATTAGTGTAGCTGCTTTTGTGTGTAGGTAATTTTTATCAGGTTGGGGATATTTCTTTCTATTTCTGGTTTGCTGAGAGGTTTGCAGGTTTTTTTAAATCATGAAAGTATGTTGAATTTTAATTACTTTCCATGGATTGATTGATTGGGTCATGAGGTTTTTCTTCCTTAGACTGTTAATATGATGGATTTTAAAATTTTTAACCAGTTTTGCATTTCCAGGATGAACTTTACTTTGTCGTGGTATCATTATTTTTATGTAACACTGGCTTCAGTTTGCTAATATACTTTAACAGCTTTATTGAGAGATAACTCACAGAGCATAAAATTCACCCTTTTTAGTGTTCAGTTCATGGCTTTCGGTACACTTACAGCATTGATCAACCGTGACCGTTATCTAATTTTAGAACATTTTCATTATCCAGAAAGAAACCCCATGCTCACTAGCAGTCACTCCCCATCCCCTCGCTCCCTACAGTACCTGGTGACCACCAGTTTTCTTTCCGTCTCTGGCCTTTTGACTCTGCCTTCTCTCACTCAGCATAATGTTGTGAAGGGTTATCTGTGTCATAGGGTGATTGTGCTCCATTTCTTTTAGTGGCCAAATTAATGTTACGTTACGTGGGTAAACACTTTGTTCATCCATTCATCAGCTGGCGGACATGCGGGTTGTTTCCACTTTCTGAGAGTTATTAATAATGCTCTTATGAGTATTAGTGTATAAGTTTTTATATGTATGTGTTTTCACCTTTCTGGGATATATACCTAGGAGGGCAACTGCTGACTCATCACATGATACCATATCTCTGTCACAGAGCTGTCATATGATAACTCTGTGTTTGACTTTTGAGGAAAAGTAGCTGCATCATTTTGTGTTTCCCCCAGTGACATACGAGAGTTCTGTTGCTCTGTACCCTTGCCAGCACTTTGTTACTGACCCTGTTTCTGATTATAGCGATCCTAGTGCGTGTGAGGTGGTATCTCGTGGTTTTGATTTGTAGTTCCCTAATAAATGATGATAAGCATCTTTGCTAATGTTTTGTTTAGGATTTTTGCATCTGTGTTCATGAGGAATACTGGTCTGTATTTGTCTTTTCTTGTACTGTCTTTTTCTGGTTTTGGTATCAGGGTAAAATATAAATAACTTGGAAAGTGTTCCTACCATTTTATTTTTTTGGAAGAGACTATAGAATTGGTGTTATTTCTTCTTAGAAAGTTTGGTAGAATTCACACATGAAACCATCTGGATCCAGAGATTTATATTTTTGAAGATTTTAAACTAAATTCAATTTTTAAATAGTTGTTGAGCTATTCCATTACCTATTTCACTTACTGTGAGTTTTGGTAATTGTGGTTTGCAAGGAATTATTCCACCTCATCTAAATTAATGATTATGAGTGTGGCATTGTTTGGAGTATTCTCTTACTCTCTTTCCATTGTCTAAGTCCATAGCGATAATCCTTCTTTCATTCCAGATACTACTAATTTATGTCTTCTAGTTCTTTCCCTTTTCAGTAGTATTAGAGGTTTACTAATTTCATTGGTTTCTGCAAAGAACCAGCTTTCAGTTTCATTGATTTTTCTCTTTTGTTTTTCTTTTTTCCATTTTGCTGATTTCTGCTCTGATATTCATTTCCTTCCTTTGGCTTGCTTTGGATTTATTTTCCTAGTTTTTTAAAAAGATTTTATTTTCAGAGAGAGAGGAAGGGAAGGAAGAAGAGAGAGAGAGAAACATCAATGTGTGGTTGCCTCTCACACACCTACTGGAGACCTGGCCTGCAACCCAGGCATGTACCCTGACTGGGAATTGAACTGGTGCCCCTTTGGTTCACAGGCCAGTGCTGAATCCACTGAGGCACACCAGTTAGGGCTATTTTTCTAGTTTTATTAAGATGGAAGCTTAATTGATACGAGACCTTCCTTGTTTTCTAATATAAATGCTTAATGGTATATATTTTCCTACAAAAACTGCTTTAGCTGCATTGCACAGATTTTGATATGTTGTATTTTCACTTCTGTTCACTCCAAAATATTTTCTTATTTTCCTTTAGATTTCCTCCTTGACCTGTGGAAGGATTATTTAGAAGTATGTTGTTTAATCTCCAGCAGAGATTTTCCTATTCTTTTTCAGTAATTCATTTCTAGTTTATGTCATTAAAGAACATACTTTAAATGATTTTGATTCTTTTCAATTTACTTAAGGTTTGTTTTATGACCTGGTACAGAATCTGACTGGGTAGGTGGAGTGTCTCTAAATGCCAGTTGGACCTAGTTGGCGGGTGCCGCTCAGTCCCTCTGTTTCTTCGGTTATTTCCTGTCTACTAGCTCTGTTTATTCCTGAGAAAGGAGAGTGTGTGTCTGCAGCTACAATTGTAAATCTACTTCTCCTTTCAGATCTGACGGGTTTTGATCCATGAACAGGGTCCAGCAAAAGTAAAGGCCTGCCTGAGCGTGGTTGGTAGGGCAATAATATGGGTGTAGCAATTTATAGTTTTAATGTGAACATTTCACCTAAAACATCAGATGGTGTGTTTGAGTGTGATATCGTTATGTTACAGAATGACATGCTGATGATTTTTAATCAAAAGGGACATTATTTGTGCCTGACCCTGTATTCTGAAGCTCTTTTACTAGGTCACATTTACAGTTATTATGTCTTCCTGGTGAAGTGACCCTTTTATCGCTGTATATGGTTCTCTTTATCCCTAGTAATTTCCTTTGCTCTGGAGTCTTCTTTTTCTTTTCACTTTTTTAAATTGAAATGTAATTGGCGTAGAATGCCCTACTAGTGTTGGGTGTGCATCATCACCATTTGGTATGTATGGACATTACAAAAAGACCCCCACAGTAAGTTACCATCTGTCGCCAAAGTTACTACAGTATTACTGTATTCCCCCTGCTGCACATTACGTCCCTGCAACACGTCTAGTTTGTGACCGGGGTTTGTGCCTCTTACTCCCCTCACCTACTTCACTCGCTCCCAGCCCCGCCCCGCTCAGCTCTGGTAACCACCAGTTTGTTTCCTGTGTCTGCGAGTCTGTTTCTGTGCTGGGTTGCCGGCTTTGTCTTTTAGATCACACATGTAAGTGAAGTCCAGTCTTTGTCTTCCTCCGTGAAGTCCTTTTCTCGCACTAAGCTATCCAGCTTCCCTCTGATTAGCATTTGCATGGTATATCTTTTCTGTCTTTACTTTAGCCTACCTATGTCATTAGATTTAAACTGAGTTTCCTGTAGTTACCTAATTCATTCTTTATCCGTCCTAATAATCTCTGTTGTGATTGATGTGTTTAAACTACTTACATTAAATGTAAACGTTGATATGCTTGGGTTTTGGTCTACCATTTTATTTTTTGTTTACTGTTTGTTTCCTCCATTTTTAATTCTTTTTTTAAAAAAACTACTTCATTTAGTTACTTAGAGGAAGGGAAGGAGAAAGGGAGAGAAACATCAAAGTGTGGTTGCCTTTCATGCGCCCCCTACTGGGGACCCCATACCGGGACCTCTATTTTTAATTCTTGTATTTCCCCCTTGTCTGCTTTATTTTGGAATAGTCGAACACTTTTTAGAATTTCATTTTAATTTATCTGTTGATTTTTATCACATCTTTTGTTATATTTTTACATGGGTGCTCTAAGAAACACAAAACACAGGCTTAACTTTTCACATTCTACTTAGTATGTTACCACTTCCAGTGGAGCGTGGGCAGCTTGCACCGCAAAAGTTCCTTTACGCTGCCTCCTTTCCGTCGCAGTGTTCTTGTGTCTTACGTTTACGTACACTGAACGCCCATCAGACGGTGCTGCATTTTTTTCAACTGTCAAACATCTTAAAAATTCAAGAAGAGAAGAAAAGGCTATTAAATGTACTCAGATACTTACCATTTTGATTGTTCTTTCTTTCCTTCTGGATGTTCCAAGTTTCCTTTTAATATAGTTTCCTTTCTGACTAAAGAGTTTTCTTGAGCAGTTTGTTTAGAGCTGGCAATGAATTCTCTTTCCCTTATCTGGGTATGTCTCTATGTCATCTCTATTTCTCAAGGACATTTTTGCTGGGTGCACAATTCTGCTTGACCAGGCTCTTCTCTCATCAGGTTAGATTTCTTCCCCCACTGCCTTGCTGCCCGCCGTGGTTTCAGTGAGAAGTCCGGCTATTCAGATCACTCCTGTATAATTAACACATCATTTTTCCCTGATTGCTTTCAATATTCTTTCTTGTTTCTAGTTTCCAAAAGTAACCGGAAGTTATTATTTTCTCTATTGTATCATTACTACTATTTGGTTTATCCTCTTTGGGGTTCACCAGAAAGCCGGAGCTTGGAGCTTCACTACTCTGCTCTGTTCTGCCGCCTTCTTCCCACACTTGACCCTGCACCCGGAGCCAAATGGTGGGGGCAGAGAGAGACAAGAACAGCAGAGGCTCACCCTCTCTGAGCACCACAGCTACTCTGATGGAGAAGCTTCTCCTCCCTCAGAGCTTGAAGCCCCTGTGCATCCCTGTTGTCACAGCCACCACTGCAGCATTGCCTGGAGGCTGGGCCACGAGACACCAGAGAAAAGACTGAGAAAGAAAAGAAAAACTATTTCCCCCTCTCCCCTGAGCATTAGGGGTCGGCGTTCCTGATCCTCCCACCAGAGCTAGGGAGACTGTTTGAGAGCTCTCTTTGTGTTGATTACTTAATTCCAGATTCTGGCTGCCTTGACCAGACCAGGGGGATATCAGAGAAAGCAGAAACGGCGAACTCACTAGTGCAGTGGTAGGTCAAATTCGGGCCCTCCCCAGTTTGCCTGCTAGTACTTTCAGAGTCCTCAGGCAGTTGCTGTATGCATCTTGTTCAGGTTTTACTGCGGCATTCACTGGGAGGGATGTGCTTAGCCAAAACCGGAATCAAAATTGCCTTGAAACTAAACAAATTTAAATATTTTCCGATTAGTACAAAACAAAACTACTGATTTTTTAGAGTAATTTTGTTTTATGCTTAAAATGCTCATTTGTTGTGACTTACACTGTAACCAAACACTGGTTCTTTCAACCACATGCTCCAAGATGCCGAGGAGAGAGCTCTGGACTAGCTAACACCATCCCAGCGGGGAGAAGTGTGGGCAGAGGCACCTCTAACTTGGGGAAGTTCCTTGTGGAGGTTGCTGGGAAATGTAGTCTTCTAGGTGTCGAGCAAAAACAAATGAACATGGGGGACAGACAGAAAAGTGTATTTTTAATGAGAATCTCAGTAAGTATCTCCTGATAAACACACAGGAATTACACAGCTTCCTTTGGTTTTACTTGAAGTGTAAAAGATGTCACTTACATAATTTAGGTGGGCCTTAGGGCAGATAAAACATTTCATCAATTCACTTGGACAATAATACATTAGGGGTTTTTTTTTAGACAGCGGGCCTATTTCACACGGCCTTTCCAACTGCAGTTTCCTATTCCTGTTGCAACTGCTCTCCATGTTTTCCCACGAAACACAATGTATTGATGGTCATTGGTCCTCCGATTAGAACATTCAATTTAATGGAACAGAGGGAGAAATATAACCAATGATGTATAGGCCTTCGTTGCAAGAGTATTGGCATTATATTGTTGTAGAGAGATTTGCCACAAATCAGAGCTACAGAAAAAGATGGAACTTTGAAAAGTCACAATTAATTGAATATTTATTTCATTTAATTATCAATTCTTTTTCACGTGCATTAGAAATAGTAACCAGGTCACTGTTGCAGAGTCGCCATATAAATCAGTGAAGTCACTTTGCAACCCTTCCGGAGAAGTCTGCCCAGGGCAGAGAAGAGCAGAGGGCCCACGTGCTGCCGGGCCACGAGCGGACAGGGACTTCAGGACCCAGCGTCCCCATCCAAGACCGGGGCCTGGCGCCGCGCGTGCTCGCTGCCTCCTTCACTTCGTCAACATTTACCAAACACCTAAAGTGTGTTGGGCACGATTCTAGGCACTAAGGACGCAGAAATGGGGGACAAAACCCAGCCCCTTCCCTCACACAGTGTACATTCTGGTGGGCGTGACCATGGCAGGCTAACAAATAGCGTACGACACCTCGGCCGGTGGAGATGCGGCAAAACAGGGCGGAGGGAGTGGGGAAGAAGGGCGGCCGCGAAGGCCTCCCGGAGGCCGCGACACTGGACGAGGATACTGGGTCTGGAAGCGACACTGGGTCTGGACGGGGACGCTGGATCTGGAAGCGACACTGGACGGGGACACTGGGTCTGGAAGCGACACTGGGTCTGGACGGGGACGCTGGGTCTGGAAGCGACACTGGACGGGGCTGCTGGGTCTGGAAGCGGCGGGGGCGGTCGCCAGTGCTGGTTCAGGGAGGGTAGCCCCTTCCCACTGCTCCCCACTGCGCGCGCGGGCGCCGCCTAAGAAACCAGGCCCGGTGAGCGACTGCCCGTCGGGCGTGGGAGGGCGAGGCGGGGACTCCAGCTTTCTGGGCTCCCCCACCACGTCCCCCACGCCGGTTTCTCCTGGGGCAGCGATGGGAGACGGAGGGAAAGGTGTTTCACCAACGTCCACAGTGTACATTGTGGCTGCGATTGTGTCCATTTCCGTCTTTCCAATGATTCCCCATCCTGACTTCAAAGAACGGCATTTTCGTTTTCAGAGAGTTGAGAGTCTTGCTATCATTCTTCTTAGTAGTCCAAGTGCAGTTTTCTTTAAATCAACGTAGCACTCGGCGGTACTCGGTTTGGGGGTGGAAACTGTTCCTCAAGAAAATCGGATCAAATCACCGTTTCACGTTAAGCCGACGCTGTGCGGGGAAGCGAGACCCGCCTCTCAGTCCCGCGCTGCGGGCCAGAGAACCGAGGCCCAGAGAGGTCGAGGGCCTCGCCCGCGGTCACACAGCGCGTCCGCGAACCCGCACGCTTCCGGCGATGCGCGCGGCCGGCCGCGAGCACAGGCCGGTGAGTCCAGCGAGCGGACGCCGCGCCGCGCGCTCGCGCCCTCGTTCCCACGCCCTTCGGGGCCCGGCGCCCGGTGCCCACTATCTCTTTAAGGAGGAAAGCGAAGGCCGGCCGCTGACGCAGCCGCCGGCGAGCAGCGCACTGGCTCGTCCCCGCCGCCCGCCTCCCTCCTCTGCGCGCCCCTCCCGCCCGCAGCCCAGCCCGGCGCGCGCCCAGCTAGAGCTTCCAGGAGGGGCTCCGGAGAGCAGTCCGGCGGCCCCGGCGGGGCAGCCGCAGCCATGGAAGCCTCCGCAGGTGATGACGGGACCCCGGGGACCTCCCCGGCCACCCCCCGGCTGCGCCCTACGCCGCCCGGGGTGCCCAGTGCGGGGTGGGGGAGGGGAGGCGCGGACCGCACCGAGGAGCGGAGCGAGGCAGCCTGCCTGCCCAGCCCCGCGGCTGCGGCGGCCCAGCTGTCAGCGACCGAGGGCTCGGCTCCCGGGTGTCCCCGCCCGCGTTCACCCGCACCTGTCTGCCCCTGTCCCCCGCCGCCGCAGGTTGCTGATCGGGGCCCGGCAGCTGCAGCAGCGACTGCGGAGGCGCTGCGCCAGCCGGGCCGAAGTGGTGTGAGCCGGCCGAGCTGCGGAGGGCGAGGGGACCCAGGTGAGGAGGCCGCTGCAAGCCGGGAGGGACCCCCGTGCTGCACCTCGGTGGGGCGGGCGGGGGCCGCTCGCTGCGGTAGAATCCTCAGCGGGCAGCGGCCGAGGAGGGGTTAACTGTGACTCATTCTCACCCTCCTTCGTTCCCCTGCGTCCTTCTCATTGCACCCCTGCCACCACCACCGCCCTGAAATTCTCGACTGGAGGATGCTGACTGCAACAAGGGAGATGCCCACGGTGGGCGATCAGGCGGGTTTTAGGGTCTACCCTGTTGCTCGGTGTTTTCCTCTTCCAGCCTTTGGCAAACATTTACCCCTCTTTCCTCTTAGAAGAGGAGAGGGGTGCCTGGGAGTGGGAGAAGGATGGAACCCCACACCCAACCCAAGGTCAAGGGCCAGTGACTGCTTCCTTCCCATAATCCCACCCCTGACCCCCACGCATCAGGGCCCTGCAGTAGATCTGGGAAAAATGCCCATGACCTCTAGGGTGGGAGATCGTGGCCTCGGTCTCCCCGGAGCCTCCATCGGACGTGGAGCCGGGCTGTTTGGAACAGCTACTGGCCTGGGAAGCCCCACGTGTAACCCCGGCCCCAGCCCTGCAGATGAGGCGAGGCTACACACTGCCGGCTTCTGCTGCCTGCTCTGCGGGTCCGGGTCCGGAGGTGCGGGATGGGCCGGAGCTGCGCCCCGAGAAAGGGTGATCTCCGCAGGCACGTGGTGTGGGCACAGTGCTGCAGCCGGGGTTCTGGTCCCTTGGCTTGCTACCAGGCCACTAGTAGCCATTTTAACATTCTTCAGGCGGGGGTGTCTTTCTGCTCCTCTGTTCAGTGCAGGCGTTGGGTTAGATGGTCCGTACACTCGTGATGTGCCACTCAAGCAGCTCTAGCACGTCAGGGGGACCTCTGTCTTAAAGCAGCCCAGGGTTTAAACTCGAGTGTATGAAATAAGTAGGGTTTCCTCAGTTGATCTCTCTCGACTCTGGACTTCTCAGGTGAAACACTGACCTTGTGGGTCTCGTGGAACTGGAGGCATAAGGCAGTCCTGGGCGGGCGTCCCTGTGCCCTCACTGGGGTAACCTTGGTCACGTTACTGCCCTTCCCAAGCTTCGGTGTCCTCATCTGTAAATCTGGAAGGGGGGTACATGACTCACAGGGTTGATGTTAGGGTTCAAGGAAACACTTAAAATTGCACCTGTGCCCGGCACAGAGTAGATTCTCACAGACACAGGACTTGGGGGACAGGCTGAGGAAGGAGGAGTAGCTTCTTGTAGTCCTCTCCCCGCCTCACCCCTGCCAATCCCCTCTCCACCCAGTGGATGGTGTCCCTGTTCGGGGACGATGCATGCCGGGTGTGCTGGCCTGCTGGGCTGAGGGCCTAGGAAGCAACCAGGAGGCACAAACGTTTCCACTGCAAGGGCTGTGACATCATTTTAGCAAATGATGGTCCCAAGGAGGCACATAAAGCCCAGCACTGGCTTCGGAAAATCTTGGCGTCTGAGAACAGAGTCTCTAAGAGGACAGCAGCCTCGGACTCTCGTGTGCCAGCGGAGGGGCAGGGACCGAGGCTTCCTGGTTTCAGAGGGCCCCCACCGCTGCTCCCTTACCCTCCCCGGAGTCTCGAGCGAGAGTCTCCCTGAGACGAGGCGGCTAAGTTTTTGGAGTCTGTATTTTCTGTTCTTTATCTTCGCTCCTGCTGTCATTTTCAGCCTCACATTCACCCTTCCTTGCCCTGGCTTATTCCACAGACAGTCTGCCTCTTGACAGCATGGTAAAGAAGGCTCCCCGTGGGGAGGGGCCGGAGGTTTCGCTGCTGTGCCGTTTGGGCCAAAAGAGGTGGTGATGTCTCCACCTGCCCTATATCCCCCCGGCAGAGGCCCCCTTTCCTCTCTGTGTCTCCCGCTTCTAGTCCGTGGCTAGGCGCAAAGCAGGTCTTCAGCAAGTTTGAGGAAATGACATCCCTAAGCCAGCTAGGCTAGGGAGCAGTTGCTGGAACGCGTTGTTGGAGGTGTGGGTGAGAGCACTTTGGAGCACAGGGTGTCGTGCAGTGTCGGTTGTCATTTCTGTTACTAATACTGCTGTCATTGCTACTGCCAGCAGCCGCCAGCGGTTCTACCCTCTCCTCAAGTCAGGTTCAAGGAGGCCAGATGTGCCTGGGAGGGTGGCGTTGTCGGTAAGCGGATGGTGCCAAGACAACCGGCAAGGGAAGACGATTGGGAAGAGTGGTTCCAGCCACTCTGCGTCCAGGGCAGGGGGTGGCAGAGAAGAAGGGTCAATTGGCCAAAATGGACACACAGTAGAAACTCAGGAGACCCAGGTCCCAAGTCTCATTCTGCCGTCTCCTTGCGTGACGTTGGGCCAGTCACACCTGCACTCTAGACCTCTGGGCCTCCGGCTTTGACCTGGGAGGACTGGGCTACCTGATCCCTTGGGTCCCTTCTGGTTCCGACATTTTTTTCAAGTGGATTTTGTTGAATGAAATTGAGACCAGTATTACTCTGTGTTGTTGATGGAGCACCAGACCATGAGTATCGCAGGTAACCCTCATAACGAAGTGTGCCTGATTGAAAGGTGATGAGACTGAGGGTTAGAGAGATGGACTTGCCCAAGATCGCACAGCTGGAGGTGGCAGAACTCCTGTCTGACAGCAGGTCTGTCTGACTCGAAAGAGTGTGCTCTCGCAGAAGTTTCACCGCCTCCCTGTCAGACCTTGCTGTCACCGCTGTGAGCTGTGTGTGCACTGCACGTGTGTGCAGGCGGTTTGAGAAGGGAAAGGCGTTTCCCCAAAGTGATTACCACGGAGGACTGGCTGGGCGGAAGAGTGTGTAAGTCAGTGCTGAAAAGCCCTCCTTCCACTGTGAGCCCTGCTGTGCGGGTGGGTGGTGGGCACCCCTTCACCACGGAGGACAGCTAGGAGTGAATGACAGTCAGGACAGACACACTTTCTGATCGCGTCCTGTACTCGGTGCTGTTTTACAGGGGTTCACCTTTTCACTGCTCGGACAACCCCGTTATGTGGGCATTAGGATCTCACCCATTTTACGATGAGAAAGCCAGGGCAGAGAGGCAAGGGGTCTCACCCAGAGTCACACAGCTGATCTGTTGTGAAACTGGAGAAGGTTTTGCTGGAAGTGTGCTGTCTGTACTGGGAGTCAGAGAGCCTTCCAGCCTGGGCCGTCTCATTGACTGAGTGGCTTTGCGGACGCCAGTTCCCTCTGAATGTCGGTGCGGCCATCCCCCGAGAGGGCCGGATGCACCTACTGGCTCTGAAAGACCTGAATGCCACCTTGGCCCAGAATAGGAGTAGAGGGGACTCCTTGTCTGGGACATTAATCCGCATTTGTTTATTTGTTAGTCACGCCCTGGATAAGTGCACAGGATGACACAGGAATGAGTAACAGTTCACCTTCAGTTTAAGAAGCTCGAAGCTGACAAGAGAAGACAGATATGTAAACTGTCTAGGAACTGCGATGGCACTGACACGGGGTGGAGTGGGTCGGGGAGAAGGGTGGTCTTTCCCACTCAGGGGTCAGGAAAGCTTCAGAGAGATGACACCATTGTCATCTCCTTATTTTTGGCATTGCATTTGTGTGTGAGGATGAGGATGAAGATGAGGATGATAAACGTTCTACCCAGCTTCGGATATTACCAAACAGTTTTAGAGACTTACTGGTTTCTGACCCCAAAACGTGGCCGCAGAAGTCTGAGGGACAACTCAAGCCCACTCCGTGGCACAGTCCAGTGGAACTTCCACTGGTCCCGGGTGGGCCCAGACCTTCTCTGTCCTTTCGTGCGTACAGAGACGGGGCTCCGACATCCCTCTGGGAGAGCCTGGCAGGCGCCCACAGCCGTGCAGTCGGCTTGGGGACTTCTTCCTCACATCTGTTCTCAGCCTTCCTCCCGGCTGAAGCCCCAACACCCGGAGAGGTGGAGGCATTACCCAGGATTACTCAGCAAGGCTGGGAGCACAACGGTGGCCTGATGGGAACGGCTCTTCTCAACTGCGTGCAGTCATTCTGCATCCAGGTCACCAGAGGCCTGAGGGGCCGTTTCTGCACTGGATGGGCAGCTCACACTGGGTGAAGGTTTGATGCAGGTGCTGCGAACCTCAAGCTGAGGGCCCTGGTCAGGGAGAGGCCTGTGTTCCCTCTGCTGCTCTGCACCTCTTAATAAACAGATGTTTATGAAGTGTGTATCACATGCTCTGCACCGTCCTCCAAATCGAGGTGCTGAGTCAATCAGGAGGGACGGTCTGGGAAGCAGCCTGGTGCAGTGGGAAGAGCCAGCGCCGGGGAGTTGAGGGACTCGCCTCGGCTCTGCAGGCTGCGCCGCAGGCTCCCTGGGTGGCCCGAGCGCGGCCCTTGCATTTCCACACCTGCAAAATGAGAGTCAAAGGTGATCCCTCAGGGCTTTTCAAGCTCTGCCTGGCTCACAACTCAGCAGCTCTTCCTTCTGTTCTGCAGCCACTTCGGGGGGTGCGGGAGTGGAGAGGACACCGATAACTGGATAACTGTAACTCGAGGAAGAGTGAGATAACCACAACAAGAGGCATGAACAAATGCTCTGTGGGTTTGCTGCGGGAGAGGGCTTGGGAAAGGCCCAGTTCAAAAGCTGCCTCTTCAGTGTTGGGATGAGATGCAGATACAGGCAGTCTGAACCAGGAGGAGCAGCAGAGGCATGCTGGCATTCTGGGTCAGGAAGGCTTTATAGCAGAGCGGTGGCCCCCAGACTTTGATTTCAAATATCTGTACATTGGGGGGTCTCTCCTAGGTTAGCCAGCGTTTCATTTTGCCATTTAAGGAGACATTCAAATGGCATTTATGAGCACCACGCTCTAACCAACTGAGCTAACCGGCCATCCTCGAATGATGTTTCGGGTCCTGCTTATTCTCACTATCATGTAGTGAAAGAGCATTTCAGCACCTCTGTCCCCAAAGGAAGAAGGCGCTATAATACCAGGGAAGGAAGGGTCCTCCTTCAAATTCAGTGCATTTTGCTTTATGAAGCACTCACTGCATTGCCGGTATTCTGCTCATTTTACCGCAGACTAGTGTCCTTGTGTTTGACTTTGGAATCAGGCTGCTTGGGTTTGGATCCTGGCCAAGTTACCTTTTCTCTCAGAACCTCTGTTTCCTCACCTGAAAAGTGGGGAAATGATGCTGTCTACCTCATCAGGTCACCAGGAAGTCCGTATGCCATCTTTATGCATGTAAAGTGAGGGATCTCAAACCCGGCTGTCTACACAGGCAAAATGGGCTGGGCTGTTCGGGGGTTATAGCAAACTGAAAAGTGCTTGCCTGAAGGGGGCCACTGCTAGCTGGCTCCTGGGCCCACTACTGTCAGACGTTCTGATTTATACAGAAATCTGGATGTTTGTGACGTCTCTCAATGTTGAACATGTGGTCAGCTAGGCAGCATTTTAAATGCACCTATTAAACTGTGTCTGCAGCAGGTCATCTGTCTGTGTCCTGCGGTGTAAAGTTCCAGATGCTGGACACGTCAAGCGCAGCGGAGTCAGCTGAGCGTGTGGGCGGAGAAGGAAGAGGAGGCTGCAGAGGGGGCCTGGGGCAGGGCCTGCCTCGTCTGTGAGGCTGGGCACCACGCTCCTTTGGCGGCTGGTGATCGTCTGCTTCTGGGCCCGCAGCTTCAAAGGCCCTGTTTGTGTCCCTTCTGGTGGCCCTGTCAGGATTGAGTCTCCAGGGACCAAGGCCTCCAGACACCTCTGTGCCCCCTTGAAGTTGGCACTGGCCGGGCTTCCCTAGCCCAGGGTCTTTGGAAGCTCAGTCGGCAGCCTCAGAAGTGGGAACTTGGCTGGTGGCCCGTGCAGCCTGGCACAGAAGCCACCTTGAGAGACAGGCGTGGCATGAGCTCTGGCAGCTCCTCGGTGGGAGGGAGGGGTGGCTCCTGGCCTTTGGAAGCCATGCTGGCCTTGCTGCCCAGGTCCTGCCACCCTCTGCTTGGGCTGTGTGAGGTCTGGGCCGTAGGCAGTTTCTGTATGCACAGCTCCGCCACACGGTCACCCCCGAGGAGAAGTGGGGACCTGGTTGTGGAGGAAGGCTAGAGCATCCTCAGAGAAAGCCCTCTCAGAGTTCCAGATTAGTAGGAGGAGCTGCACTGACTCAGTCTCCAGGCATCCTGGGATTCAGATTGGAGCCTCTAATGGCAGTTTATACTGTGCGGCTCCAGTTAATCAAATATTCATTGGGCGTCTACCGTGGTAAGGCTTTATCCCGGCCACTGTGGGGAAACGCAGAGAAGTATTTACATCCATCCGTTCTACCAATATGCGCGGAGTGTCCAGGCACCACGACTCGGCCCCTGCCCTCAGGGGGCTTTTTGGGCTGGTAAAGACACACAGAGGGTGCACGGGGCCTGACTCATCAGAATATTAATAGCAGCAGCCATTGGGTGAGTCACTGAATATTGGGCATTAGCCGTGCGGTACCCGTTTCAGAGGGTGGATACGGGGATTGAATGCAGGGTGCCCAACACACCATCCTCCACACACCGGTGCTCAGGGAGAGGGCAGCTGCATTCGCGTTAACCTGGGACACTGCGCAGCTCGGGAAGAAAGGTCAGGACGCACGTGGGGCAGAGAGAACAGGAAGCAGCTGACAGTTCAGGCCCACACAGCACATGGTGCCACCACTTTATAGGCGAAGACACTGAGGCGCAGAGAGGGCGTGGTTTGTCCGGTTGCGCAGCCGCTGTACTGCAGAGCCTCCGCGTGAGTGCCGGGGTGCTTGGCCTCGACAATCTGTTCTCTCTTCTAAGCCGTGCTGCCTCTAAACTAGTGATTAGTGATCAAAATAGTGAAACCGCCACGCACGGACGGTGAAGCACAGTTGCACTGGTGAGGCAGGGGCTTTGTGGTTGTGAAAACTGGGACTCTCGGAAAGGGGAAACTGGCCAGAGTTACAGACCCATGAAGTGGTGGGGTCGGGACCCCAACCCAGATGTACTGAGCGTGGCTTCCCACGCTGTTGGGATGGAATAGTCTTCAGGGGCTAAAGATAATTGTCTACAGATACTCAAAGTACAGTCAGCGGAGGGCGCCTGGGCTGAGCACATAGGTCTGGACATTCTAAAAGGAGTTCATGCAAGGGGGATGGAGTTTGGAATGGCCATGCTTGACAGTCTTGCAGTCCAGAGGATCTGGAATTCTAATAGGACCAGTCACGGGTGTTGCAAGTCGTGGGTGCCACTGGTGTTCCCAGGAGAAAGACTAACTGTAGGCTGGGGCTATCTATGAAGACTTCCTGGAGGTGGAGGAAGAACTAGTGCAGGATCTAAAGGTCCGGTAGAGCAAAGGGCTTGGGAAAGGGAGAGGAGTGAGAAAGGGAGAGGAGTAGGAACAAGCCCCAGGGAAGTGAGCACACCAGTCTGGCTGGGCCACAGGGCTGGTGCCCCTCAGCAAAGGGCATCGCCCTGTTCTCTTGAGTTTTTTAAATGGCAGGAATGGAGGCATGGTGAATCCTGGGTCTTTCCCAAAGTCTCGTTAGGAGGCTCGTTTGGCTCCACTTCCACCCGTTACCTCTCCTCGTTGTAGCACTCACCCCCCTGCAAGCCTCCCTTTCAGAAGCGGCAGACTCTGGACCCCGAGTTCCACTGGGAGAAAGTCATGCCAAACTTCGCCTCTGCGGTGAAGGCTGTGGGAGAGCCTGAGACGGACAACCTAGGCCATCTTCTTCACGTTCGGGGCACAGAGCCAGAGTCGGGGGAGGCCCGGCTCCTTCCACTGAGGCAGCCCTGGGCCTCCTAGGAGCTACTTGCTGCTCAGGGTGCGCACTGGCTTCAGGGTCATGTCCAGTTCTGCTGCTGGTTAGCCTGGGATCTCAGACAAATTCCTTACCCGTGGGGCCATGTTCCCGTCCACCAAAGAGGGTTCTGCTGGATCCTCTGTGTGGAAGGGCCTGGAATATAGCAGATGCCCCCCTCTGTATACCTCAATTGCTTACCTGCCCCTCTGCAACCCAGCTCTTGTCCAGGCTAATGAAGACAGCTACACTGCACAGCAGGTGCGGGATGTGTATCTTAGAGCATCGTCCCACAGCTCTGCCAAGGGAAGTACTATTAAAGAGGAAATGGGGCCACAGGGAATTTGACAACCCACCCACAGTCCCACAGCCATTATGTATGGCTGAGCTACCAAGTCCCTGCCACCAGGGCCTACGTCCTCTATGACCAGCACCATCCTCCTTTTCCTTCCTTTGCTTTCTCGTTCTTTCTCTCCTTCTTGCTCTCTCAGGCCTGTGGATATCCATTCCCCCCTCCTCAGCCCCTAGCTGGACGCGTAAGAGCGATTTTACCAGCCCAGGACCTCACTGCAGGGAGCCTGCATGAGAAGGGCGTTGGGAACCTGTGTCACTCAGACGAGTCCCTGAGGGGCCCTCGGACACATTCTGCTCCAGGTCGGCAGCACTCACTCCACGGTCCGTTCCTTTCCACCTTGGCTACTTTTGCTCACCCTGGTTCCCTCTACCTACAGTTGTCTTCCTGCCCCCACTGCTGTCTAGCGTGCTCCTGTCTGTCTCAAGGCCCAGCTCAAATGCATCTTTCAGGGCCCCTCTCTGGATGCCCACAGCCCCTTCTCAGAGCCCAGGCTCTAAGGCACCATGCCACACTTCATGCCGTCAGGGGGTGAACAGCACCTGCCCCTCCCCAAGCACCCTGTCCCTTCCCGGCCATGCTGGGGGCTGGCTGGGCCCAGACTGGAGCTGCAGGACAGCCAGAGCCGGCTCCCTGTTTTGTGGCTTCCTGCTGGCAAGTTGCTCTGTACCCCACCCCAGAAGGGGGCCTCTCACCCTGAGGGTCCTGTGCCTGGGAGCAAGGAGCACCAGAGTTCGGTGGGCCTGGCAGGAGAGTGTCATGTGAGGAATCCCAGAGGTTGGCATGCAGGTGAAGGAAACCAGGACCCAAACCTAGACGGCGCAGACCCTTTGTCCTGAGAGGTCGAGGACGGAACTCGTGGACTTGGGAGCTGGACACACCTGGCTGCCATCCCGGTCTCTGCCATGGACTTAACTGGCGACTGTGGGCAACTCGCTGGCTTCCCTGACCCTTTGTTTCCTCGGTAGTGAAAACAGGCGTGCTAATTACAACCTCGGCCTCTGCGGAGCAAAGCTGGCATGAGAATTAA
Source organism: Tonatia bakeri (assembly GCA_004024845.1). NCBI lineage: Eukaryota > Metazoa > Chordata > Mammalia > Chiroptera > Phyllostomidae > Tonatia > Tonatia bakeri. Next base: position 41,873 of record PVIA01008207.1, read on the forward strand.
ACTAGACTAGAAATTCCACACGTGTAAGCACCTGCACAGGGTTTAGCACACAGTAGGTGCTTCATGAATGGTGAACCCTTCCATCCACAGTCAGAAAGAAAGAACTTTATAACTTCTCTAGTTTTCCAAAGATCTGTTGCATCTTCAGTTGGTAGTGAGCTCCCCTCTCACCGGAGGTATTCAAACCGGGCCTGAGGAATGTTATTCAGAGAAATGGGGCTTCAAACACATGGCTGTTGGGCTTTGAAACCTTCATTCTTCCCTGCCCTGAATGCCTGTGATTGCGTGAAGACTTGACTCAGATCTCATTAGTCAGTCTCCAGAAACCAGTTGGGGTTTGGCGTGGATGCCCATCTAGCACAGGTAAGGGACGCTGCTGCTAGGGCTGCGCACCAGCGGAAGGCTGTCTCCCGAGAGGTGGCGCGGCCCCACGCACAGTCAGGCCGGGGAAGAGCTCCGACAGGTCCTGTGACGGCAGCCCCGGCTAGGGGCGGTTGGGTTGGGGCACGTGGCCACGTGTGCGGGCTGAATTTCGGGAAGGCTCTGCCGCCGTGACCAATAGGATGAGCCGCCCAAGGCGAGGACTGTGTTTGACTTAGCTCTGACTCTCGGTGCCCAGCTCCAGCCACGCACGCAGGAAGTACTCTGGACAAAATAAAACGAGCAAACGCAGAGTAGCCTTGGTGTCCGCAGCTGATCGAATCCTGGCTCGGGAGGCTCTCGGAGTAACCCTAGAGGCCAGGCGGCGGCCTCGCACTCCACGCGCACGTGTCTGTGCGCGCGCACCTGGCTTCCTAAGCAAGACGCGTCCTGCTTGCTGCCGCCCCTCCCCTCTGCCCTTCCCCTGCTTCTCCTGCGCCAGCGTTATCGGACTGTTGTCAGCACGCAACAAGCTGCCGGTATCTAAAGTGCACGACTCGGTTTTCACATAGTATACAACTCACAAAAGCATCGCCACAGTTCGTGGTGAACGCATCCGTCCTACCCACACGCCTCCTCTTGCCCCTTTGTAGTTCCTCCTCTGTGCCTCCCCCCCCCCCCCCCCCCCCCCCCCCCCCCCCCCCCCCCCCCCCCCCCCCCCCCCGCCCCCAGGCAGCCCCTGATCTGCTCTCACTGTGGACGACTTTGCGTCCTCTGGAGTTTCACGGAAATGGAATCATACAGTGTGCACGTTTGGGTCTGGCATCTTTCCCGCGGCATAATTATCTGAGATTCCTGTTGTTGTGTACATCAGTAGCTCATCCCTTTTTATTGCTGATAGTACTCCATTGCGTGGAGGGATAAGCCATGGTTCATTTATTTCTTCATTTGTGGAACATTGGGAGGTTTTTTTAGAAATAAAGCTGCCAGAAGCATTCGCGTATATCTCTTTGTGTAGGAATATACTTCCCTGTTCTCTTGGGTAAATACCTAGGAGTGGAAGGGCTGAATTATTCAGTAAATCCATAGTTAAGTTTTTAAGAAACTGCCCGAGTGTCTCCGAAGTGGCCACGCCACCAGGGCACGTGAGCTCTGGTCCCTCCACATCCCCACCAGCGCTGCTCAGTGTTAACCATTCTAACAGGCAGGGTGTGCCGTAGCTCCTCGTGGCCTTCATTTGCATTTTTCAGTGAGTGAAGATGTTGAGGACCTTTTATGGGCTTGTCATCCATAAGCCTTCTTTGGTGAAGCGTCTGTTTAAACGTTTTGCCCACTCTTAAACCTTTAAGCATTTGGTTGTTGGTCATCTTATTGCGTTGTAACAATTCTTTACATATTACGGATGCAAGTTCTTTGTCAAGTTTATACTTTGCAAATATTCCCTCCCAGTCTGAGTCTTGCCGCAGAGGGCCCCGTGGGAGTTTGGGGCTCTGTGCCTATGTGAGTGTGCGTGTGGGTGTGTGCGTGTGCAAGGGACAGAGACTCCTGCTTCTGGATTCCGTTCTGCCCTATCAACGTCCAGAGTCACGAAAAGGCAGCACCCACAGGTACTAGAGTTCACACGTCTCACCAGCTTCACCTCAAAAACAGGGCGCCTGCGTGCTTGAGATCCTGTGGGGTGCAGGCCAGAGCTCACACAGACCTCAGACCTCCTGCAGGAACAGGCCCTGGGCTGGAGGCCTTGGCTTCTTTTACCCTGTGACGCTGGGTGAGTCGGGTAACTTCTCGGAGCTTCCCTCACCCCGACTGTGAGGTGGGCACAACAGTGCCTGCCTGTGGGTGAACGGCCAGGGTGGCATTCTAGCTGACTGTCCTGACTTAGGCACCACCTTTGCCATCCAAAGGCCTTTGGGAGGCAGAGGAGGGCAGCCATGCTGGGCCGGGTTTGGGGGTGTGCCAGCTGGAACAGAGCTGGGAGCCTTTCCTGCTCTGTCCTGGGCTATGTGGCACCCTGGCTGAGGCCGTCTTCACCTCTTCTGCCGCTGCCCTGCACAGCTCACCAACAGCACACACACTTCAACCAAATGCCTCTGTGTGGGTGAGTGTGCACATGAGTGTGTGTGTGCGTGTGAGTGTGAGTGTCTGTAGGCCTACGAACTCTGCAAAGACGGTCCCCAGGTGGAGACGTGTGTGAACAGCCTGGGTCCTGTTGGTGTGAGAAGTGCTCCAAAAACAGCGAGTGCAGTGCCCTCCTGGGGGTGGGGGAGGGACTCGAACTCTGTCCCGTGAAGCTATGCCCAGGCATCCGTACCTGAATTGGCCTTTGGAAGAGAAGCAGGTAGAGGAACCTTGGAAAGGTTTTCTAGGCAGAGGGCGCCACATAGACAGAAGCATGGCGAACCCACAGAGTGAGCCCGGGAGAGGAGGTGCTGGCAGACAGAGCTGACCGGACAGCAGAGGTCAGGTGTCACAACAACTCTGTGAGGTGGGGGGCGCTATCTCTGTTTTACAAATGGGGACCCTGAGGCACCACGAGATCAAGAGAGTGCGCCCTCAGGCCTGTGCGTCAATGGCAGAGCTGAGTGTCATGGCCCCCACTGCTGTGCTCTGTCTGCTGTGTCCCCGGGGAGATGGCTCTTCCCACAGCCCCTTGTCTGGTCCCTGGCTGGTGTGTGGGACTCTCAGGACTTCGGGGCACCTGGCCGGCCGCCTGGCTCCCTTCAGCAGGTGTTGGCTGGGCCTTGATTCTCAGCGCAGCCCTCCCCAGCACCTGGGAAGACTCCCAGCCACTGAATGCATGGAGCCCACTTCACTGGTGGGCTCACAGGCTGCGGGACAACTAGCCAGATTCTCAAGCGCAGGTGTCACCGCTGATGTCACCACTGATGGTGCACAGGCCGCTGTCGCTCTGGGGACTTGTGTGTGTTAAGCTGGCTATATTGCCACCCTTGAACAAAAATGGGGTTCTGTTATTAAGGGAGGGGGCACTGAACGTTTGGTGGGCAGCAGTTAGCCTCCATCACCCCCACCTACCCAGAGGCCCGGGCACCGCCACGATTCTGCCCTGTGCCACGTTCCCCACAGCCCAACACCCTGGGGCCCTGGGGCCCTGGGGCCCTGGAGAGTCCACCTTCGACGTTTCCCTTGAATCAGTCTTTGCTTCTCTCCCCACCGTCCTCCATTCCCGTCTCGCTGTCCTGGTGCCTCTCACCAGAGCTGGTCCAGGGTTGTCCCCTGCAACGTAAACCTGACCTTGTCATTCCTCCGCCCAGAACTTCTTCCTGCAGGCTCAGACGGCACTCCCAGCCTTGCTCTCTGCTCCCCTCCTGCCCCCACACTATCTGGTCTGTGACACCCAGCCCCTTGGGTCCCACCCCTTCATGCCTCTGCAGGGTCCCCCTCCCAGCCCCGTCCCCTGCTTTGAATGGAGTGCTCCTGCGCAGGCAGCTGCGCATGCATCCCTCAGAGCCCTGCTCAGAACCCCTCCTGAGCTCTGCACAAAAGACTCTCGCCCTCCTCCACCCAGCCCCTTCCCGACCCGGTTACTGGGACTGTCAGAGGAGGACCCAGCACAGTGGACACTCGGTAAATGTGGACCGAGATGGCCCTCCCAGAGCTGCCCCACGGAGAAGTGCTGCCATCACGAGAGGGCAGACGCTTTGGGGGGGACTTGCTGTCAGCCTGGGAGCTGGGCCACTTCCAGCCGGGTCTCTCCTGGGGGCCTCAGTTCTCCCTTTCGCCACAGGGCCAAAGAGACAGAAAGGTCATCTGGGGTAATTGTTGAGTGCGAACTTGAACTCCTTGCCTTCTAGGAGGCAAGGCCAAGTGCCAGTGGTATTGTCGCGTGGAAAACACAGCTGATGTGCCTGCGTTCTGGGGGAGGAGAGTCCGCCGGCCACTCGGCCTCCAGGAAAGCAGTCTGGCAGATTCTTTATACTTTTTGACCTTACAAATCCCCTGGGGACCCATCCTGAGGAAACGAATCTAAATATGGAAACATAATTATGCAGAAAGATGTCTATTATAGCATTCTTTGTGACAGGGAGAAAGTCTAAATGTCCCACAGAGAGGGAGTGTTAACTACAGTGGGGCCATGAAATGAAATATTATGCAGCCCATAACATAGTTCTAATAAAGCACATACCGTATTATGGGCAATTCTTAAACTGTGTTACATTTTTTAAAGATGCAAAGGTTCATATTTACCGTGAATTGTATGACTTTAAAGGTTATAACTGTATGAAACTAACTACCCCCCAAAAAAGTTTCCTTCTGTGCCTAGAAAAAAAAACTAAAAGAGGCAGCAAGAAAATTAATCAGTGGTTTATCTTTAAGTGGCAAAACTGGAAGATTTTTTTAAAGGTATATGCTACTCTTAGACCATAATAACTACTGTCATAAATATATTTAACATTTGAAAAACACCCAGGCAGGGGGAAGGCAGCACATTTTAATTCATGACCTTCTCGGGATGAATTATTCACTTGTCTCTGGGCCTCGGTGAGTAAAATAAGGGAGGGAAGCTACTGTTCGTGGGGCAGTGTGCGCCAGGCCCTTTGCCACCGTATCTGACGAAATCGTCGCTGTTGAAACCCTGTTTTGCAGATGAGGGGGCTACAGTTCACGGTCAGTCCGCTCAGAGCCTGGCTCCCAGCGGCAGCCTGCCCGAGGACAGCGCCCCGGTGCTGCAGGCCACCCCAGGGCCCCTGTGACTATGATGGTCCCTGCCTCCTCAGGGGGAGAGGCCAGTGGGAGGGACACCTGAGAGCACTGTGTCAACAGAGCCGCGCAGGAGTTTCTCTTACAGGGCGGGGAGGCCGGCATGTGCCAGGTGTGTGCCAGGTGTGTGCCAGCAGGTGGGAAGAGGGGCGGTTTGCTGCCTGCAGCCACAGCCCTTGCTCTCTGCTGTGCCTCTCTAACCCAGCAGCCTCTTCCTGCACAGGATGTCCCCCTCAGCCCAAGTCCCCTGTCCTGTCCTCCGGGCCTCCTTGTGCATCCCAGCCCCCCGAATTCAGAGCTGCAAGCCTCAGGCTCCAGTGCGAGGCAGCAACCACAACAGCCCAGGGGCAAGAGCAAGAGCTCCGATAAAACGCTGGTCCACCTTTGCCATGCTGGAATGAGACGCACAGGCTGCAGAATCTTTGGGGTTCTTTAAGACAAGCTGGAAATCTGGACCTATTAAAATATGAAAGCTCTCAATCTATAAACATCGACTAAAATGAAAATACATGCACATGCAAGGAAAGTTGTCTATGGGCACAGTGGGAACTGTGGGCTGCGCGTCTGGGACCCCTGTGGTCGCCTGCCTCTGAGCCCCTCTGGCTTTGACCCTGCAGTCCCGGATTCCTGCCGCACACACCCGGCTGGAGATCAGCGCTGGGCAGAAGGAGGCCAGCCTGCCAGAGCAGGAAGGTCAGTGTGCCAAGGAGGAACAGGCCCTCAGATCGGCTCTCCTGGGCCTACGCGCACGCCCTAGGCAAATACACAGGCCTTAAAAGGCTGCCCTGCTGCCTACCAGAAACTGTGTCCCAGCTGTGGCTTGTGGGGTGCTGTGTGCTGGACGCCGTGCTTGGCAGCTTGACCTCACTGCCTGGTCCTGGCAGTGATGAACCTCACGTGCAGGTGAGGAAGGGGGCGGAGTGTGACCGGGCTGAAGGCGTCCAATGCCCCGCCAACGCAGGCACATCAGAGCACCCACTGCGCGCATGCCTGATAGTCGTTCGCCCCCTCGCAGACCGCCAGTGCTCACGCAGCATTCGGGACAGGGAGCGGAGAGCCTGCGGATGAGTGTGATTACGTGTGCACACGTGCGCGGGAACACAACTAGACCTAATGTGTGCATGTCTGTGGACTGGACAGATGTGCCCGGTACAGTCGATTCTCATCATTGGTAATGGCTGTGTTCTGCAGAGCCACTGCAGACCCCGACCAAGTGAGTACAAACGTTGCTCCTGAGAACACGGGGCCAGGTCCCCGTGAGCGTCCAGGCACAGCAGCTCCATCAGCTGATCAATACATAACCTCGTTTTCTGTGTATTTCTGTTTAAGAACGCCGTCCTCAATATAGATGGTTGATTCATTCATACTGAGCTCATGCCAACAGCCCTGTAATTTATACCTGAATAGGGCTTCTCTGACACATTTTCCCCGTCAGGCACGCCACAGGGACCCTGGACGGCAGGTCAGCCCTGCACCTGCGGGCCGCGTTAAACAGCAGCGTCAACAAAAAGCCCGTGACACTAATAGACCGCAGAAAGGAAGCTTGTAGAGGGACTGAGAAATGAAACAGGCAGGTTGCCTTGTTCCACCTCGGTGGGAAACATGGGTGTCAGGCATGCTCAGCGCGTGTCCGAGGATGACATGCCAGAACCATGGGTGCAGACTCGAGGGTCGCCGATGAATGGGAGGGAGTGGGTGAATTCACAGAGTCAGAATCCGCAGATCAGGAGGATCAGCTCTGTGTCTTTCACCTTTCTCTGGGGCTGCTGTCGGGGCTTGGGCTTGCTGACTAATTAATTGGATTTGCTGAGTGCAAGTGTTGTTTGGAGGGGCCGCTGGCATCGGTTCTGGGTCCCACTCTCGGCATTGCCGCCTACTTGCCGAGCGCCCTCAGGCAGGTTCACCAGTCTCTGCAGCCAGTTCAGCTGAGTAGGTGTAAACGGCTCTGTAGTCAAGGGCCCCTGAGACACTATTACAGTATTTCAGATTAAGATTTTAGAGTGAAATAAAATTAAAAAAAAGATTTTGGAGTGGGATAAAGATGTACTTATATATAAAGAACATTGAGAATAAGGCTGTATTTAGGTGGCTCTAGCCAAGGGCTCGGTTGGCTGGAGCGTCGTCCCACACACCAAAATGTCCTGTGGGTTTGATCCCCGGTCAGGGCACACACCTGGGTTGCGGGTTCAGTCCCCCATCAGGGCGCACGCAGGAGGCCACCGATCAGTGTTCCTGTCTCCAGCGATGTCTCCCTCCCTCTCTTTCGCCCCCCTCCCCTTCCTTTCTCTAAAATCAATACGTGTATCCTTGGGTAAGAATTTTTTAAAAGACTGTATTTGGGGGAATAAATAATCACCACCGGTGATGAGGGTTCCCCTGTACCAGGTCCGTGCGAGGCATCGGCACACGCTCTCGCCGACGGAAACTGCGCTCACGCACAGCGGTAACCCGCCCCGCCTTGCAGGAGGCGCTGTGGCTTAGCGAGGGGAAGTGACATTCCCACTGTCGTGACAGTGGTGCGTGGTGGAGCTTGGGATTCAAAGCCAGGGGTATTCGAACCCAAAGCCACAATTTCTTTCTGTTAGCCTCTCAGCCACAAAGGGCTTTTCAAATAGGACATGGATATTTACAGGATCTCCCTTTTAAAAGATTTTTAAATGTCCACTTTAGCTAAGTTAACACATGTGACGGCTTCTCCAGAGCGGGGAGACTTCTTGGGAGAGGAGTTGTAATTTGCAGACCTCCCCCGGCAAGCCGGAGCCACGTGGGACCCTTTCCAAGGCCCTGGGCCTTAGCGGAGGCAAGCGAGTCCAGCCTGACACTGGAAATGCCATTGGAAATCCACTGGACAGGAGTCAGCCGCGCGGAGGGCCGAGAGGCTGGCAGCTGGGGAGCAGAGGGTCTGGGAGCAGAGACGAAGGCCTCTGACTCCGTGGGTGGCAACTGCACGCAGAGCCTCCAGGAACTGCAAGGAGGCAGATGAGACTTGGCTTCCAACAGGAGCAGCATGTCCAGAGGGCTCGGCGGGACTGGGACCAGCCGGCTCTCAGCCGCCAGCGCCTGCTCCTGTAGCGCACACTGTGGCCTTTGGCAAGTCCTCTGCTTTCTGCTTAGAAAATGTGGCAGTTGGACCAGATTGTCATGAAATGCCAGGAGAGGGAAAGAGAAAGGAAATGAGTGTGAGTGAGAGAGACAAAAAAATGAATGAGAGTGAGCTTACGGGGTTCCCAGTTTGGGATTCCCAGGAAGACAGAAGCTCTCCGAGTTCAGGTCGAGTCAGAAACTACCTGCGTGGAAAGGGGCAGTGGTCGCAGACAGATGGGATCCATCGCCACGTCCCCGTAGCTCTCTGGTCCTTGGGTTCCCCGGGTCCTTCTCCCTCGCATCAGCGACGCACAGCACACCCAGGGTGTCTTGGGTGAGCTCTGACCCAAGGGGGAGATGACCCCTTGGGTCATCTTTTCTCTGTCTTAGGACCCCCCTGGTAACCCTCTTCCCTGCAGCAAACGCTATGCAAAACTGTTTCTCTTAGCATTCATTTTAGGGAGGGCTTTATTTCTGCTAAAGAATTGGTCTGCTTCCCACTCCCCCTTACCCATGAGAACAAGAAGACTGGTGATCGTTTCTCATTTTGCGTTGGTGGCCAGGAAGCTCGGAGTCAGATCTGAAGCTTGTTACTGGGGCTGCCCTGCCGGTGTTTGTGGTCGGGCTGTGGCGTTCCTGTCTTCCGGGCCTTGGAGTCAGTGTCTGTTTTACAGTGTCTGTGTCCTTTGTGAGCTGCCTGAGAGTTGGTGCAACTGCTCCTGCCTCACCTGTAGGCTTTCCTTCCACGACTTCTTTACTCACAAAGCTGCACTTGGCTCTTATTTTATCACACTTTTGCCTGGATTCAGATGCCAGGGAGGGGCCGGGGCTGTGGTGCAGAAGCTGTGTCACTAGAGTCGGGAGTGAAGCTCCCAGCCCAGGCTCCGACCGCGCTTGCTAGGCAACCTCAGACCAATCACAGGCTCTCTTTGGGGGTCAGTCTCTCTCATAAAACAATGGGCTGTGACAAAGTCTACCCAAGATCCTTTCCATTCTAGAATTCTGAGAGTGTGTTAGCCCTTGTTGGTACTTGGGATAAATGCAGGGATGGCACTCACGCAAGGACCCTGACAAGCAGGACAGAGATCTGGGGAAAAGGGAGAATCCATGGAGATGGGGGCCCCATCTTCTTCCCCCTCTCGTGAGGCCTTAGAGCTGGAACCTCAGGAGCAGGAGCAGATCCAAGAGCCGGGCTGAGGCTTGGCAGCTCTATCAGCCGGGAAGCCCAGGGAAGCATATGTTTCAGCCAAGGTCGCTGAAGGGCCTCCATCTGCCAGGAGCCACTTGCCAGGCAGCCACCGAGCTGGGACTGGCCCCACGGTCCCTCTGTTTCCGACTCCTCCCCATGGCTGGCTGCAGAGGGGAGGCCCTAGCACGCAGCCGGCTGGCGGAGGGCTGGAAACCAGCGCTCCACCTGCTGCTTCTCCCTGTGCTGGAGGCCTGCCAGACATTGCCCTGGAGAGCCATCCACGGCAGGTGGCCTGGCAGAGGTGCCCGGAATGTCACACTCACCCCCTGGGCCTGCTCTGACCTCAGGGGCTAAAGCAAAGACTATCTCTAAAGAAGAAAAAAAGAGAGAGAGAGAGATCCCCTTCAAGAAGTGGTGGTTGTAGTAACAAGAAATGTTAAGTCTTCCAGTTGCCCAAGAACGTCCCCCATCCCTCCATTCCTTCCCTTGGCTGGATCTTGAAGAGACAGGCAGGGTCAGGAGGGAGATTCCCACCGAATACACAAGGCAGCTGAGACAGCAAGAGGTTAAGGGCCAAGGTCACCGAGAGGGTCCACGTGATGTGGCTCCGGGAGCTGAGGGTCTCTCAGTGGTGGGCTGGCACAGGACCCAGTGGACAAAAGACTGGGTCGCAGCAGCTGTTGGGAGAACTGAGAATGGTGGCCCTCAGGGTGAGGGCTTCTCCTTGGCCCCCCTGGCTGATCCTTGGAGGAACAGGGGAAGACTCAACGGTCTTCCTCACCCTGCCTTCCTTCTGTCCCCGTGAGGTCTGCTTTTCTGGAAGCAGGAGGAGGCCAGGATGCAGGGCTACAACCCCCGCACCCCACCGTGGTCTGAGAGTCTTCTGGGATGTGGAGCTTTCCTCTTTTACGCAGCCTTTAAATGACACGCTCCCCAGATCTCTTGCAGCGTGAGACCGTTGCGATGCAGTAGCGGTGCGGGCGCTCGTGACCCGGAAGTCCAAGGCGTGACCTCGAGCGATCTTACAGCCGGAGCAGCTTCGGTTTCCCGGGTGTCGCACGGAATGGGCTCCACCTGGCCTCCCTCCCCAGGGGTCGGACGGGGTGTGCACCTGCCGCGCCTTCCAGCGGGGCGGTCTCAGCGGCTGTCTCCTCCGGGCCGGCCCAGAGCCGGGGCGCCAGGGAAGAGCCCGGAGTCCCGCACACGGAGGGCGGGTTCCAGGTCCTGCCCCAGCACCGCCCCGGGCAGTGCCCTCCCCTCCCTGGACCGTGCTGTCCGTTCACAGCCGTTCAGTTAAAACAGACATTTCCTAGATGTTTTCATTTGTTTTTATTGAGGTATCATTCACATGCCATAAAATTCACTTTTAAAAATGTGCAAGGCAAGGGTTTTTAGTGTATTCCCAAAGTTGTGTATCCATCACCACTATCTAATTTCAAAACATTTTTATCAGTCCAAAAAGAAACTTCATACCAATTGAGTCATTTCCTATTTCTCCTTCCCCCGGCAGCCACTAGTCTGTTCTCTCTCTCTCTCTCTCTCTGGATTCCCCTGTGCTGGACCTGTCCTGTACCTGGAATCACACAACCTGTGGTCTTTGGTTCGGCCCCTTTCATTCAGCCTGAGGTTGAGCCTGGGTTCATGCGCGTGGTAGAACGCATCAGGGTCTCACTAGTTTTCACAGCTGAACGACGTTCCGTCCTGAGCACGCACTGCATCTGCTCGCCCGCCGCCCATCGGTGGGTGCCCTCCTTCCGGCTGTCGTGAGTAGGGCCACAGTGAGCGTTCCTGGGCAGGTTTCTGTTTGAACACCTCGTCCTTGTTCTCTGGGGCGCGCACCCCCTGGCGGGGTTGCTGAGTCATGTGGCAACTCTGTGTTTAATTCCTGAGGAGCTGCAGACCATTTCCCAGAGCAGCCGCACCATCTCACATCCCACCAGCAACTACTGCGTGAAGGTTCCCATTTCTCCACATTCTCACCGAGACTTGCCCATCTTTTTTATTATGGCTATCCTAGTGGACGTGAAGTAGTATCTCATTGTGGGAAATAACATCTTATGTAGATGTTTAACCCACAAAACCTTTGTAAAAAGTGGTCTTCCTTCAGACAGTCCATGCGTGCACCACATGCAAGAGGGGCCTCCTCCAGTGCACTAGGGAGGAGGCCGGGGCTCGCCCCTCAGCAGCCCCAGACACTCGTTCTCAGGGGCATCCAGACCACTGGGCTCTGTGCTGTCCAATCCCTGGAATCCGAGTCTGGCTGTCAGTCTCAGCCTGGTTGCCGAGGAAGCCAGACAGCCTGGGCCGGGCTGGGGGCCTGCCCTGCCATTGTGTGGGGTTGCCACGGTGAGGAGGAGGGGTCCAGTGGCTCCGATCTGTGGTTCCAGCTCCATGGGCAGCTCAGGCAGGAGACAGGAGGCAAGCTGGAAAAATGCACCCCCTGCCTCCCTTCCCCAGGCCAGGAGGAACAGTGCGGGTCTCGCTGACAGCTCGGAGGAATGTGGTGGCTGATGGGGTCATGAAGCCAATGGAAGGGTTACTGAGCTCAGCCCTGAGTAGCTGCCCCAGCGCTAGTCCTGCTAGAGTCAGAGTGAGGCAGCCGGGACACTCCCGGCCGGTCCTTCATCTCTGCTTCTCTGCATTAGCATTCCAGGAGCCCACCAGGCACTCCGCTGTTTGATGGGTGGGCCTTCTGCATTCCTGTTGCCTTGGCAGCGAGAGGACCTCCCCCATCCCTGCCCCCCCAGGTTCTGTTCTGCTGGTTGTGATGCTCTGCTTTCCATAGCCACAGAGGCTTGAGTCCTCAGGCGCAGATCATTCGTTCCCTGGGCCAGATTTTAGGGTAGCTTTCTTCTGTTGACAGCTGATGCTTTGGAAAAAAGATAATTTGTAGTATACGCAGGGACTTTCACTTAGCTGGAATATTAAATTAACTCAAGGACCTGGTTTCTCCCCCATGACTTGCTGATTCAGTAAAATGCCATCGTGTCTCTTTAAAGAATGCAGCTTCCCAGGTTTGCGGCTGTGGAACCAGAAACCCAGGGGTCCCCGTCGTCGAAGGGGAAGAAAGCGTCCCCTGGAGGTCCATCCCTTCATTCGTAGCCCTAGAATCCTGTCACCGTAGGATCAGCGTGTTGGATCCAGAAGTGTCTCAAGACCATCTGATCCCACACGTGCCCGTGTGAACCACTGTGTTGCTTGCAGCTGTGCGTCCACTGTGCTGATTAGTATGAAATCCCCCGGAGGGAGGTGTTCCCACCGAGCATGGCGTGCTGAGGGGCCCCCACCGGGCGTGCCGGGAGAGGGCCCGGCGCGTGGTGCGTGCACGGGGACAGGGCGGGGACGGTGCTGCAGGGTGGGCAGACGGCCCATGCAGAGATGTAGGCGCGAATAACAGGGCTCCCTGGGGTCAGCGGCAGCGAGAGCAGGATGGAAAGGGCACAGAGGAAAGGGCTCTGGCACCAGGATCAAGAGTTTACCCTGATCTCACTTCATCGGGGGCCTCTGGTGAACTTGGAGGAAGTTTCGGGCCCTCTTCTCCATGGCTCCCGCCGCCCTGGTCTGGGCCTTTCTGATTTCTCACCCGGGAGTTTCTGACTCCTCCCCCTGCTTCTGCTCTCATCCCTTCCCAGCCCGACTCCACAAAGGCCCCCTACCCAGGGGCCTTCTAAAATGCAGATCTGATTGTGTGCCTCCATCTTTTAAGGTCCCTCCATGACCCCCTGTGGCCTCCAGGACAAGGTCCTGGCTTAGGCAGTTCTGTGGGGTTGGGCCTCGCCGCAGCGGCCTCACCCCGCACTGTGACTCGCCACTCTGCTGCAGGCTGGCCTTCGCCCAGGCTTCCTTCTTCCTACTCACTCTCTCTGCCTGGTGAACTCCTATTCACCCCTCAAGACCCAGGGTAAACTTCTGTCAGAATAAGCTTTCCCTGACCTTCCCGAGGCTACCCTCGTGCCTTGAATGCATTTCTGTTTTGAGGTTCACACCACATGGCAGTGATGCACTTCCAGAACACCGGCAGTCACCGTGGTGGTGGTGCGGTGGGCACTGGGGTGAGCCCCACGCGTGCGTTATCCCGTGTTGTCCTCACGGTGACATACAAGGCGCACTCTGGCGTGGCCCTGCGCACAGACAAGGAAGCTCACACTCAGAGAGGCGGTGTGACTTGCCCAAGCCATGCAGCCCGAGGGCGGCAGAGCCAGGATTTGAGCCCACATCTGTCCAACTCTATTTCTGCGTCTTCCCTCCACGGTTTCCTGGATCCTGTGGTGTCCCCTGCACCCCTGTTGTAAGGCCTCAGGACATGCTGGATGTGTGGGGGACTGATCAGAGGGGGACATAGCAGGGTGGCCATGGGGAGCTGGAGTGAGAAGGGGCTGGCCTGACCCTGGGGTTGAGGTGATGGGAGACTCTGAGCCCAGCTCCTCACGGCTCAGGGTTTGCTCTCCACCCCTGTTCCAAGTGGCAGCCTCTGGCCACCTGGGGACTGGCCTGTGGGACTCCAGGCCGAGCAGGCAGTACAGTGACAAATGCCATAGCAACCTGCCTCCTCTCTAGGGCCTACCAAGGAGGGAGGAACTGAGAGAGCACAGGCCCCACACGGAGGCTTCTGAGCTGGATCCTAGAGGCGTGGCTCCCTGTGGGCCTGGGTGACTTCTGCCCTCCCACAAGGGACCCCTGCCTACAAGGGCTGATCCCTGCAGGGGAAATGCCACTTCCGCCTCCATCCTAGATGAATGGCCGGCTCTGGCCTCCCAGGAGACTGTTGGCTCCATCCAGATACAAATGCAGTCCCTTTCCCACCCCCAGCCAGAGAGGAAGGAAGAGCGACCTCAAGAGGAGGAGGCATAGGGTTGCCAAGCAAGGTAGGAGCAGAGACAGCCGGGACAAAGCCCTCATTGTGCCATGGCCACACGCAGCTCCAAGGCACACCAGGTGTCTTGCCTGCCTGGGCCTAGAACCCTGCCTGGCTCTTCCAGGCTAAGCCCCTTAGCAGCCCTCATCCCAGCTGGCCTGGGAGCGCGAGGGCCATCCTCAGATCCGAGCCCTGCCTCTGCCGGGAAGTCCTCCCGAAGGCACAGTCTCCTCTTTGCATCCCCCCGAAAGCCAGAGGGAGGGCATGATGCCAGGAAGGTGCCAGCGAAGCCAGGCCAGGTTGGGCTGGAAACCGGGGTCTGTCAGACCTGTAGCCGTGTGACCTTGGCCGAAATGTGATAACAAATCCTGACTGCCTTGAAGGAGTGATCTTTGAAGAAGTGGGGCGGGGGGGGTCACAAAAGCACCCAGCGTGCTCACCTGGCCACAAAGGGTTTTAGTCCGTGTGCTCAGGGGTAGGTGGCAGTCAGTCCCGGGCGGCCTTCCTGGCCAGTGTGGGGGCGCCATTGTCACCCTGGCCCCTGTCCTGTGGCTCCTCCTCTCAGTGCTGGCCCTGCAGTTCCCAGAGGCCCTGCCTCGGGGATTGGGGCGTGATGGGCGGGATGTGTCGCCAAGCAGGGGCAAGCAGCTCAGGTGACGGGCACGGTGGCGGAGGCTCCTGCGCCAGCATCCAGCATCCGACACCTCTGCACAGACAATGCTGGCTGTGTCCAGGCCCTCCGGGGGAACAGGCTGCCTCTGTGTCACAGCCAGGAAACAGGCCACCTGAGTAGTGCCTTTGTCTGCTCAGGAGGCAGCCCGCTGCTGGCCAGGATGACCAGGCCCCCCACCCCGGGAGGCCCTGACGTGGGGAGGGGTGGTGCCCTGGGCCGGGGACTCCAGGGCTTGAGATCCAGCCCACCACCACCAAGAGGGTGTGACTTGGGCAAGTCCCTTCTTGGACTCATCTGTAAGGGACTAACCACAGCACTTCCTCATAGGGTTGTTGAGAGGAGTCCATGGCGTGATGTACGTAACGTGCTTGGCCTGGGGCCCAGCGGCCAGCGGGGCTTGGTGGACGCTTGTTTCCCAGCATGGGGGAAGGCGCGAAGTGCTGTGTCCTCAGCCGAGTCTCCTGTAACCCAGACTACCGTCCGTAGTCCCCTCTCTGACGTGGAAGAAGAGAACGGGGGTCTCTGGAGCTGGCCCAGGACTAGCATGTGGGCTGCAGAGGGCCCAGGGCCCCCCACCTCGGACTCCAGAAGCCTGTACAGCCTCCTCCCCGCAGATGCTGATGCCTGCCCGGCAGGGGGCGCCCCCTCCTTAAACTCCTATAGGGCTGCCCTCAGAGCCCACGCCCCTGCCCAGGAGAGGGGCCTAGTGACTCCTCGGCAGGAGCCAGAGGGCCGGAGTCTCCCCACCCATTTGTCAGGAGGGCCAAGGACGGGTCCCTGCAGCCCACCAAGATGCCCCCGTGGGAGGGCTCCTGCCCCCACCCCCCAGCCCTCATCTGCTCTGAGCCTGTTCCCGGTGCCTGGTGCATGCCACAGTCAGCATGCGCTTGCGCACAGATGGGTGTGGGCCTGCGTGTGTGCAGCGCGTGTGTGGGAGGGCCCGGCTGCATGTCCTGCACCATGCGTAGGTCCCCTGAGCATGTCCCCTGAGACCTGTGCGGCACGTCTGGGAATGTCAGGGCCATGACGCCTTTCCGTGACTGTGTGTATCCATGTGTCTTTCTACACGTGTGCTGGTATGTTGGTCTGTCTTGTCTCCCCTATAGACGGGAAGCCCGAGCCACGTGCCAACGGGCACTCTGGGAAGGTGACGTCGAGACTAGCCCAGCATATTTGGGGTTCCTGGTCCTGCTCCAGGCGTCCTCCGGCCTGCCGCCCCCACCGAGCAGGGAGGATTGACCAGCGCAGGGGTGGGGTCCCAGTGTCAGGGGCCCGGGGGCCTGGCCAATAGCGTAGAGGACGCAGCGCTGTGCCAGCAGTCAGAGGCCCTGCCCCGACGCCCGTGTGACCTTGGGCAAGGCTTTCGCTCTCTGTGGGGCACGGCCACTCATCTGGAGGACACGGGCTGGACTGGTGACCTCTGGCTGCCTCAGGGCTCTGCCGACAATTTTAAGTTGGGCGGCAGGAGCCTGCCGCGGCCAGAGCCCGGGTGTCCTGCTGAAGGGTGCGAGGAGACAGCATGCCGGGCAGCGGCCCCAGCGAGAGGATGACGTGGCCCGGCCCGGCCCTCCCTGCGGCACCCCCAACGCGCCCTCTCTCCTCAGCCCCCGGGACACCACCCATCCCACCCCTCACCCGGACCCGCAGCCTCATGGCCATGTCCCTGTCGGGCAGTAGACGGGCCTCTGCTGGATCCCGCAGGTGAGTCTCCCCCTGGCCCAGGACCCTGGCCTCGGAGGATGGGGGAGGAGCGGTGCCCACTCCGCCACCGACTTGCAGTGTGTCTCTGGATGAGTCACTTCCCTAGTTTTCCTGCCTTTAAAATGGGCTTGCTCACACTCGCCTGCTCCTGGAGCTGTTTAAGGGCTCCAATAACAGAGTGGATATAAAGTTCTCTGAGGGCGTGGACCATTGGGTTCCTGCCGACATCCGTGTAGTGTGACCGTCACCGTTGCTGAGGGCAGGAGGGGAGGGGTGTCATGCGGTCTTCCACTCGGCTCGCTGGGCCTTCATCTCTGCCCCTGTGTGCTCCTCCTCCTGTCGCTGCTCCTGCCTGCCCCATTCTTCTCCCCCGGGGACTCAGCCCCTGCGGGGGCCTCCTCCTCTGGGCTCTGAGGACCCTGGAAGTTGAGGCCCCTTTAAGGGCAGATGGGGCCCCAGCCTTGGCCTCCACCCCGCCCAACCTCTGTTCTCGTCTTGGGGAGCCAGGAGGACCGGCCTCCTTCTGATTTTCCCTCTTGGTGTGCACTGTCTGTTCTGTGGCCCCCGTCTGTGCGTCCCGTTTCCCCTCTGCTTCTCTCGGCGGCAACCCCGCAGTCGGGGCCCTCTGGGCCGCAGTGGCCTGGCAGTGTTCGCCCACTGTCCGCAGCCGCCCGCCGGCCAGAACGAGCACCTGCCTCTTCTTCCCGCCTCCAGGCGCACCTCTCCACCCGTGAGCGTGCGGGACGCCTATGGCACCTCTTCTCTCAGCAGCAGCAGCAACTCCGGCTCCTGCAAGGGCAGTGACAGCAGCCCCACCCCCAGGTAACCGCTGCCCGGGGCCTGGCCTGGCCCGGGCCAGCCCAGCCAGTCCGCTGGGAGCCTGGGAGCCTTGGGGGAGGGGAAAAGTCAACGTGCTCACCGTCCCCAACACTCATTGGCTTGCAACCTTAAGCAAGTCCCTTCCTCTCTCAGAGCCTCAGTTCTCGTGTCTGTAAGATGGGTGTGATACTGCCCAGCTGCACGTAAATAGACCGTGTCTCAGACAAACTAGGAGTGATGCTTTCAGAACAAGGAGCCAGAGGCAGGCAGCTCTCTGAAGGGTCAGAAGCCCCATCTCCTGCCTCCCTGCTCCCTCGTGCTGGGTGTGCAGCTCTCCTCCTGGGTGTCGCCAGGTGGCTCCTGCACCTCCAGGTTCATGTCCAGGAAGGACAGAGGTAGAGACCCCAGAGCGCCTGCCCCCAGGGGTCATGTTTTCTGACAAGGGATGCCTTCCCCAGCGAGTTCTGTGTGCACCTCGCTGGCTGGAACTGGGCGACGTGGCCAACAGGCGGGGGGACCAGGTGGGAGGGAGAGTCAGTGTCCTCCCTGCTCCGAGGTGGGGGGGCAGTGTGCAGCTCCTGTCCTCTTCCTTTCCCAGGGGGCCCCTCTACGGGCGGGAGAGGTGGAGTGGGTTTGGAAAGCCAAGTGTATGACCGAGGCTGTGCTGTGCTGCCAGGAAAGGCGAACAGACTCGTTAAGCAGGACCGGGTTGGGGAGTCGGGGGAGGGGAGTGGAGCCTCGAAGACCAGGCAGTTAGAGCCACTGTGGTAGAAGAGTCCTGTTTCCAAAACGCTGAAACGCTGGCGGAGGCACGAGAACGCAGGCTTGGGACTGGGTCACCTCCCACCTCCATTCCGTGGTGTGTAAAATGGAGCTGACCACCCGGCCGCTTCAGTGGGTTGCCTTCTCTCGGCGGCCCATAGCTGGTACCTGCCATCATTAGGACTCCGGTCCTACTTGGGACTCATGGGCTGGAGGACTCAGCCTGCAGCCCCCAGGCCTGGAGCACCCCTGGGAAGGCTCATCTTGCCCATCCTGGTGGCGAGGGAGCCGTTCGTGTGAAGCAGTGCTCAGCTCATGCTGAGGCAACAGTTCTCAAGGTTTTCCACCGTGGCACGACTGGTGGGTGACACGTAGGATGGGTGACACATGCATGCAGGCCCAACCCCCAGCACTCTGTCTGCCACCACGCTCCAAACACAGGGCGTGAGTAAGCTGGATGTGTGCACGCATGTTTTAAAAAGTACATGATTGGCAACTTCAACACTTTGGTTTCAGGGGCAGATTTTTGTGGTGCAGGTGGTAACTGCAGCCCCTGGGGACAGTCCCTACCCCGGGGCTGATGGCTGCCTTGGCGGAAGGGTCTCCTTGCCCCCGACGAGAGCCACCGCCGGGGGAGCAGGGGGCCAGGCATTCCAAGTCACGAGTCCCCGAGAGACAGGAATTGTAGTGGATTTTTCTTCTTATCTATATATAAACTTTTCCCACAAAGATAGAGCTAGGGACTAAAAATGTATGAATGTGAAATGTTATGTTGGGGGAAAATACTCATGAGAGCAAGTGAAACAGTTAACACAGTTCCTTCCTCTCTGAGCCTCTCCGCTTACTCGCTGAACTAATCCTGGTCCCTCCATCCCGGGCATGGGGAGAAGACCCCTCGCTCTCACCACAGGGCTGGCCCCTCTCACCAAAGCCCTTGCAGGGCCCCGGAACACGCGCAGGACCAGCGTGTGGGGCTTCAGGCCCTCTGGGGTCCGAGGTGCTTGCTGGCTGGCTTCTCTTTTGGAGAGAGGTTTCTTGGAGCCCCCCGGAGGGGTACCCCCTGAGCTCCCAGCCCCCGCCACCCCTCTGCCCCCGGCCACCCAGAAAATGGGGGCGCGTGTGATTTGGCCAGAGGTAAACGGGACCACTGATTGAGCGTGGAGAAGAAAATCGTTTCTTTCTCCCCATCTCTTGCCGCTTTCTCTTCAACGGTTTACAGTGAATGAGTATGTTTTCCGCAATAAACATCAGGCAGCCTCTACCAGACTTTAAAAACTGCGTCCAGTTGCAGCCGATGGCCTTCCCCAGGGTCTGCCTTTTCCAGGCCCATGATATGTCATTGTCCCTCCCTACACCCGGAGTCCCCGTCCCCTAAAGGAGCAGAGTTGGGTGACAGCGAGTCTCCTGCCGAGGTGTGTGAGAACATGTCCGAGCTTTGAGGCCGAGATGCAAGGGGGGTTCCTCTGTGGACAGAACAGCCGGCAGGTGGGGAGTCAAGGAGGCCGGCCCATGGTCCGCTGGCAGAGTTGGGGTGCCCTCCTTCCCTGGGTGCGAGCCTCAGCCTCAGCCTCCCTCCCTGCCGCACTGGTGGTAACAGGGTGTGCTCACTGTGCGTGTGCGTCTGTGCTACCTTGAGCTGGGGAATACGGGGCCTCCGGAGCAGTGCTGCCCTTCAGGCTCAGGGTGCAGCGTGTCCACACCTGTGTTCACATGTGTGTTCACAGAGGGGCACATGCATTTGTATAGGTGCGCAGATGGGCTGGTTCCCGTGAGGCGGCAGAGAGACGGTGGGGTGTGCAGGTGTACACGGTTGTATAGTCACATACATGGGTGAGCAGGTGCAAACGGACTGGGAATCCACGTACTCAGAGTGGACGTGTGTGTGCAGGGGAGGAGGAGGGAGGGTCCGTCCCAGCCCGGCCCCGGCCCCAAACTCTCCAGGCGGGGGGGCTGGATGGACGAGGTGGGACCAGGCCCGTCCCTGTGTTCTCCAGCACGCCTCCCCACCCCAGCGAGAGGAGCCGAGGCGCCCTGCCCTGGCGCTGCGGTCTGCACCCAGAACTTCGATAAAGCCACCTTCCAGAAGAGGGCTGGGTGTTCTCCAGTGCCCACGGGCCTGGTCGGGGAGGCTGGCCTAGAACCCTCCGGTGGTGGTGGGGCCAGGATGGCGAGGCTGGCCTCCTGCTTCTTCCCTCTTCTCCGTCCCTCCTGGTGACAAGTGTCCCATCCCCTTGCAGGCGCTCCTTGAAGTACACACTATGCAGCGACAACCATGGCATCAAGCCGCCCACCCCCGAGCAGTACCTGACCCCCCTGCAGCAGAAGGAGGTGTGCATCCGGCACCTGAAGGCCAGGCTGAAGGACACGCAGGACCGACTCCAGGACCGGTGAGCAGCAGCCAGGGCCAGACGTCGGCAGCCCTGGGGCCACAATCTGCACTCCAAGGGGCCGGGGCCCTGGGGCACCTCTGGGAGGAAGGGGTGGCTGGGGGCTCCTTTCCCAGCACAGCCCGCTGGAGCCCATGCTCACAGCAGCTGCCTGTCCCCGCCCTCCCCGCAGCTGCTCTCCTTGACTAGGTAGCCACTTGGGGCCAGGGCGGGAGCAGTGCCCCCTATGAGGGCTTGTCAGACTTCCCCCAGGCCTGTCCCAGCTTTGGCCCGGCAGCCCCTTTTGGCCCCTTCGTCTCCCTGGCTCCTCCCCACGTGGGGGGTGGGGCACAGGGCTATCTTCTTGGCTTCCCTCCTCTCTGGGGGAGACACAACCCTTTGGCCCTGCCGGTCACCAGGGGACTCCCGACCCATCCAATCGGGCCCCAGAAGCCTTCCTCCTCATCTGCTTATAGATGGTGCACAGTCAGGAGAAACTTTGTGCTGAGCTCCCACCTGGCCCAGGAGTCTCCCAGGACCCCCCTCAGGCCCATCTGAGTTTGTTCTCCAGACCTGAGGGCCGAGGCTTCCCCTCCCAGCCTCTCCCCTCTGGGCTGGTGGCTTCGTCTTCATGATGGAAGCTTCCGAACTGCCCCCCGATCTCCTCATCACCTTGCCCCTCTTCTCCAGACTGTGCTGATTCTAACATGCGGCTGAGCGTGAGCTGATGAGGGTGCCATGCGAGGCACCACAGGGCAGGCCTCCCCGACTGTGCCCTCCGTGGTCTTCCCTTCTTCCTGTACGACTTTATGGAGATGGGATTCGCATCCCACACCACGTGATTGTGTTTACTGTGCCCGCAGAATTCTGCAACCATCACCCGTATCTGATTCCAGAACGTTTTATCACCCCCAAAAGAACCCCACTCCCAGTGGCAGCCTTGCCCCTCCTCTCTGCGGTCGCCCCAGTCCCTGGCGGCCACGAATCTCGCTGTCCCTACAGAGCTGTCTATTCTGGACATGCAGATGAACGGAGGCATCCAGTGTACACGGCCGCGTCTTCTGTGACCGGAGCACAGCCAGTCCGGTCTGGGTTTGCAGCAGTTTGACCTGTGGGAGTTACAGGTGGCCTTCTGTGGGCCTCCCTGTCTGGAGAGCCAGGGCTGCTATTTTTACTTCCCAGCCTTCTCGGTGCTGCCCCGGGTCTGCTCGGTGTCCGCACTAATGTCCTCAGGGAGGAGACGGCCCACCTCACAGCTTCCCTTCCAGGCCATCTGCCGTGTGGTTAGGCAGGATGCTGCGTGACGGCAGCCCTGCACCTCGATCCCTAGCCGCCTCCTGCCTGCCGCCCTGGCAGGAACCTGCGGCGGTTCCTCACCTGCTTTGCATCAAGCTCCACGCACTTTCCACGTGCTTATCTCGGAGCCGGCCATTCCAGCGGCACCCTACCTTCTCACTCTTTACACTCTGTGCTTTCGGGGGCTGTGGCCCCACTGCCTGCAATGGCCTTTCTTGCTTCCTTGGCAAACATCCTTCAGGATGCAGTTCAGAAGTAACGTCCTAGGCAAGGCTGGGAGGCCATAGCTCCCAGGGGTCCTGCTGGCTCCAAGGAGAGGGGGCAGGGCGTGCAGAGCTGAGCATGTGCTCACAGACCCTTCATCCAGACTCACTCGTCCTCCATGGGCTCAGGGTCAGGGAGGGGGGTCAGCCTGGAGAGAGCCCCACTCTGAGACGGAAGGAGGGACAGGCAAGTACCCACACACCTGCTGGCACAGCTGCTGTTGCTGCTCTGAGCGGCTCTCGCTGCCATCACTGAGTTGTGTCCTGTGAGCGGTCTGTCCCTGTCCAGGCGGTGCGGTTGATGACCTTGGTGGCCACTGCGGCAGGAGGTTCCTGGGCCCCTCCCCTGAGCTGAATTCCTGATCTCACGCTGGAAATACACGGTGCTCCATCTGGACCACCGCTCCGATGGGCTCCCGTGACCCCACAGGGGCGTTGGGCCCGTGGTGGGTTTCACGCGCACGGGTGCAGGGTGCAGCTGGGTGTGCCCTCTCACCAAGAGGGGGGCCGAGGGGGCCGCCCAGGGCAGGGTTTCCAGTCTCACTCCCTTCTCACTGCCTTCAGCCCGCCTGGTTTTACGTCTGGACTTGATGGTGTTCTTGCCTAACTCGGCCCCCTGCCCTGTGCACCCCCCAAATCATCCGTGACTCAGGGATTTGAAAGGCCCACGGGTTTCTAGACAGGAGGAGTCTGCTGACCATCTGCTTTGCCTGGCACTGGCCTCTCCTCTCAGAAGCAGCTATGTGCCTTTCTCATGCTGTTTTGTTTTGTTGGGTTTTGGGGGTTTTTTGTTTGTTTATTTTGGTTTTGGGGTTTTTTTTGGGGGGGTGATTTTTGCTTTCCTCTTTACGGTGGATATAAAAACGAAGTAAATGCCTACCTGGATGAAAGAGCACCGCCCTGTCTTCGCCATCCTCCGCTGATCCATCCACTTCCCCTCTCTCCACGTGAGGGAAGGGGGTGACTGCTGTCCTGAAAACCAGAGTGGTCACTGCCCCTCCCTGGGGCTCTGGCCAGATAGCCCTCCATGTAAAATCTCACAGCCGAGCCAGCTCTAGGAAGAGGCCACATCCCTTTCTGCAGATCAGAGCTTTTAGGGTTCATTTTGTTGCTTGATGTTAAACTTTTTAAGGCGTATTAAGTTTTTATAGCAGCAGCATTTTAAAATTGAGAATCTTTATAGTCTAGTCTCCTCCGTAGGTAATAGATTTGAATGTGGACCGTCGGCAGCATTTCGGCCTCTGGGGTGGGAGTGCCTGGTGTCTCTGACCACCATTTCTCCCCCCCTCAACCCCCCCCAGCCCCATCCCAGAGGAGGCCTCTCCTGTCCTCACCACCCACCCCCTCTCCCCGCCCCTCA
The DNA here is from genome assembly GCA_004024845.1 of Tonatia bakeri. Taxonomy (NCBI): domain Eukaryota; kingdom Metazoa; phylum Chordata; class Mammalia; order Chiroptera; family Phyllostomidae; genus Tonatia; species Tonatia bakeri. The sequence goes on from PVIA01008207.1 coordinate 65,320, forward strand.
CTCCCGCTGGGGAGTAAAGACCAGAAGGTGGAGGCGTGGAGTGGCGCCTTCTGTGCCTGGCTCTGTGTCCCCGGGTGGTGCGGGCGAGGCAGTGAGCCCGAGTGTCCCGTCCGCCCGCAGGGACACGGAGATCGATGACCTGAAGACGCAGCTGTCGCGCATGCAGGAGGACTGGATCGAGGAGGAGTGCCACCGTGTGGAGGCCCAGCTGGCCCTGAAGGAGGCCCGCAAGGAGATCCGGCAGCTCAAGCAGGTCATCGACACGGTCAAGAACAACCTGATTGACAAGGACAAGGGGCTGCAGAAGTACTTCGTGGACATCAACATCCAGAACAAGAAGCTGGAGACACTGCTGCACAGCATGGAGGTGGCCCAGAACGGCACGGCCAAGGAGGACGGCCCCGGGGAGTCAGCAGGCGGCTCTCCCGCCCGCTCCCTCACCCGCAGCTCCACCTACACCAAGCTCAGCGACCCGGCCGTCTGTGGGGACCGGCCCCCGGGGGACCACCCTGGCTCCTACACCGAGGACGGGGCTGATAGTGGCTTCGTAGCAAATGATGACACGATGAGCCGGACGGATGTGCTGGAGGCCAGCAGCCTGCTGTCATCGGGGGTGGACTGCGGCCCCGAGGAGGCCTCCCCGAACAGCTCCTTCAGCCTGCCTGCCCGCTTCCTGGCCGGCAGCGCCTACGGGAAGCTGCTCTGCGGCACGGAGGCCGGCGTGCAGGCCAGCTGCATGCAGGAGCGTGCCATCCAGACAGACCTCGTGCAGTACCAGCCTGACCCAGACGCCATCCTGGAGAAGGTGGTCATGGCCCAGGTCTGCGGGGCAGGTCCCCAGTTGGGGGACAGGTGCCTGGAGCCAGATCCCCACCCCCCAGGGCCCAGAGACCCCAGCTCGGCAGTGGTGGTGACGGTGGGCGATGAGCTTGAGGTCCCAGAGTCCGTCACTTGTGGGCCGACCCCGCACCAGCCTGGCGCCAACCCCAACTCCCGCCTGTCGGTGAGCGTGGCGTGCCCTGTGGAAGAGGAGGAGGAGGCGGCTTCTGCTGAGAAGGAGCCCAAGAGCTACTGGAGCCGCCACTACATTGTGGATCTGCTGGCCGTGGTGGTGCCAGCTGTGCCCACGGTGGCCTGGCTCTGCCGCTCCCAGCGGCGCCAGGGCCAGCCCATTTACAACATCAGCTCCCTGCTGCGGGGCTGCTGCACCGTGGCCTTGCACTCCATCCGCAGGATCAGCTGCCGCTCGCTGGGCCCCAGCACGGCGGGCGGTGGCAGCTCCCAGCTCTGAGGAGGCCTGCCCAGCCGGTGGATCGGGGGCCTGACCGCTGATTGTAGGGGTGCCGTCCTCCCTCTCACACATTCCCGTGGAGCATCATCTTATTTAGTTTTTGATTTGGAAGTGGTTCTTTCCGGATGTTAGCAGTGCCGGGGGCTGGGAGTCAGGGGGTTGGCGGAGGTCATCCCACAGCGTGGACAGGAGAGGAGGGAAGAGAGACCCAGGGCAGGGAGGCACACGGTGGGTCAGAGTGCAGGGAGGGAGCTGGTGAAGTCCTCAGCCCGGCCCCTTCCACTTGGCCCCTCACGAGGGCAGCCCCTGCTCAGGAAGCCTCTGGTGTATTGATCTGGGGAGGCTGGCCTGGCCTTGGCTGCCCTGCCCCCGCCCCCCACATCCTGCTCAGTCCCCTGATCACTGCACACCGCCCCTTGCCCTCAGCCCAGCTTCAGGGCGGTGTTATCCCCTCAGAAGAGGCAGCTGCGACCCAAAAAGTACAGGCAGCACCTGACCCAGGACTCCAAGCAGGGCCTGGAACTGCCGGGCCCGGGCCAGAGCCCCATCCTCCTCAGTCTGCCCCCGCTCGGTGGAAAGCCGGTGGTGGGCAAGAGGTGGCAGAGGGCAATGTGGGCTCTGTGTCTGTCTGTCTGTCTGTCTGTCCCAGACCTTCCCCACGATCCATTCCCCTCCTGGCGCTCCTGGGTGTGTCTGGTGATTCTTTCTGTGAACGCTAAGCCAAGCAGGCTCAGGTCCCACCGGCCAGCCTGTGGAGACGGGGCCCCGTGGTCTGGGAGGCCGGGCTGGGCTCAGCAGTCCTCAGCTGGGGCGAAAGGCCAGCGGCCACGACGGCCCCCGGAGCTCACCCCAACTTTCTCAGGGCCTCCGGCCCCACTTCTGCTTTGCACTGTGTTCACTTTGGGGCTTAGGTCCCGTGCATCCCCAGATCTCCTGCAAGGTGGCTGCTTACTTTCTAGGGGGAGGGTTCCTGACTCCTAGACTTATCTGCCTTAGGGGGGATTTTTGGCAGACGAATGGTGAGATGGGTCCAGGCGAAAGCAGGTGCCCTGGGACCCGTCCCGGGTTGGGGTGGCGCGGGACTGGGATGGTTCACTGTCTGTCCTCCCTCCTTCCCCGGGACCCCTTCTGGGCCCCCAGCAAAGCTGCTAACATTCTACTACCATTATTACAAAGCAAATCCAATCGTTTCTTCCTGCAGGGTTTCTACCCACCTGGTTGTCCCGTCCACTCTTCAGAGTCAGGCCCCACACTGAGGGGGGTCGGGGGGACCCTGTGTCCTACCCACCCCTCGGGCCTAGGGGCTGCTCTGGTTCTCTGCCAAGGCTGCTTGCCCACCCCTGCTGCTCCAGCAGCCATTCCCCGACTCGTGGGCTCTGCCCTTCCTTCCTGTGCCCCCACTCTAGGCGGGGCACCTGCATGCACTGGGAGTGGGCGGCTGCCCAGCCATCGGGGCAGCAGCCCCTCTGCCACGCGCTTTGTGCCTCCGAAGCTCCCCCTCCTTGGCCGGGGCCTCAGACCAGCCATCCTCTGTGGAACGCCTCCGCCCCAGCCGAAGGAAACCCGAACTCCTGGGGCCTGGCCAGGGCTGCCCCAAGGGCACTGGGGTCATGGCGTGGAGGAGCAGCGGGCAAACCCAATCCAAAGCCAAGCCGGGACTGGCCGCGGCACCAGCATCCTGTGCCGTGTGCTCACGGAGCTGCGCAGTGTCTCCTTAGAAGTAGTCAAAGCTTTGCTGAGAAAATAAATGTATGACTCTACTTGACAACATAAACTGTTTTCCACCACCGGCATCTACTGGAGCTGCACAGCCCCTCCACTCCCGTCTGCGTCTTGCTGTCTGTGGCCTTCCTGTTGTGTCCTGTTTTGGTGGACGTGGTCGGGGCTGGGGCCACAGTCCACACTGTCCCAGCTGCTGGAGAAGCCACTGGCAAAGGTCTGGCCAGGGCTTGGACCCCTGGCCTCCCGGTGAGGTGGGTGTGGCCAGCTGCCGCCCCTTAAGCCTGCTCCAGCCGGAGACCTACCTGTCTGGGCCCTGGGGCCTCGCCAGCATCGAGGGTCCTCTGGGGGCTGGTGGGACCTTCGACAGGCTTTTCTTCTTCGTGTTCATGGAGGAGGCAGCTTACCAGCCAGCCCTGGGGCAGACCCTGGTACCCTGGCAGTCAGTGGCCCTGAGGGCTCCTGTGTGTGTGCGTGTGCGTGCTCAGTGTCTGCATCTATGCAAAATGTGCAGCTCCAGGCGGCGGAGGGGCGGCGGCCTGTCCCCAACTGCGCAGGGCACAGAATGTGGGACTGGAGGGTGAGGCCTGGGCCGGGCTGTGGAGTGCTCATCCTCCAGATGTCTGCCTAATACCTCCTCCTGTCGCCTGTGACCCTCCCCTTCTGCCCTCAGCTCCTGGAGCAGAAATCTCTGGGGCCTCCACTTCCCTAGCCTCGGCCAGAGCTGATTGGGTCCTGAGGGACAGTGTTTCCAGGAGCTGCTTTCTGGAACTGCTGGTCCCTTGGAGCCCAGCGGCCGGAAGTGGCTTCTTAATTGCAGCCTCCAGGCCAGGGCGGCCCCTCCGCTTCTCCAGTCCGGGCTCAGGCAGGCGCCAAAGTCGAGGCTGGGACTCTGCACACAGAGCTGGCCTCGAGCGGAGTTCACTGACACCTTAGCTTTTCACTGTACACCCTTCCCAACCCCATGTGCGCAGGGGTGTCTGACGGCGCTGCGGGGACAGGTGGGCAAGTGACCAGGCTCTGGGGCCAAGGTCTACTGCGGGGCCTCTGCCCAGTGACCTCATGATCCCCTCGGTGACCTAGGGGCACAGTGCAAACGTGTCCCAGTGCCCTCTTACGTTCCGCCGTCCCCTCGGCAGAATTCAGGGGATCGGGAAGGGGGAGGGACGGAGGGGTAGTCACTTTTGTCTCCTTTGTCCTTCTGTTCAGACAGAGCTGTCCCTGCAGCAGACAGCTCTGGATTAAAGCATGAAAACACACAGCCCTCCGCCTGCTTTCTTTATGTGGCCGTTCTCCTGAGGGGGCAGCACAGCAAAGGGGGCTCAAGCGGGCCTGCCAGCGTGGGAGGCAGAACGTGCCCCTGGGAGACGCCAAACGGCAGAGATCTCTTCCCATGTCGAGGGAACAGGGGAGCCGCGTGTGGGTTCAGCTCTGCCGTGCAGCTGCTGTGGACAGCCGGCCGCCCTCCTCTCAGGCACCCCTGAAGTTGTTCTCATGCCCCTGGGGCACATGCAGAGCAGTCTGCAGCTGGTGGGGGGGGCGGGGGGGCGGCGGGGGGGTTGGCAGCAGTGCTCCAGAGCCGGTGCCCCTCCTCCGGAGCCCCACTCGGGTCCCCCGCTCTAGGCCTCCTCCTCAGGCTGGCGGGCGGCGTGTGCATCGGCAGAGCCAAGCACTGCACTCAGAGGCCGTTCGGAGAAAAGGCCTTGGGCTCACGCTTGCCTAAAAGAAAGCCAGCCCTGGCATTTCACAGGATCGAAATTCTGGGATTTTCAATTACTTTTCAGGAAGGAATTTTATTTAAAACCAAAGCTTTATTCAAGATAGGAGTTATAACTAGGTACAGTTTGTGACCAAGACCAAGTGAAGGAAAAAGAAAAAACCTGTACAGAGAGTGTGTTTCTGTTCTCAGGACATGGGACTGTCGTCTTTCTTGCAGAGGCAACACCTTGAGAACAACCACACTGCAACTGCAAGAGGCTTGGCCAGCCTGCCCGAGTGCCCTGCCTGAGGGCCGTCGGGAGTCTGAGGCTCTGAGGAGGCCAGTGTCATAAATGACAGGTGACTCGATCCGATGTCACCCCAGCTGGAACACACCCCAGTCAAGACACCTGCGCCCCCAGGCAGCAGGCCTCTGCAACCAGCCCTCCCAAGGGCTCTCCCTTCCCTGCCGGAGGGTGGGAGGGCCGCGCTGCCCTCCTGTGACTTCAGACATCTGGGACGGAGTGGTCCATGCCGTGGTGGAGCAGGGTCGGGGACAACCTGCAAACGGCAATGGTGACAGTGGCCAGAACTGCCAGTGCCTTCCCCTCCTCCCTGCAGCCTGTGTACCCCACATGGGCCTCCATTCTGATTTCTAAGACTTGCAAATCACCAGGAGCCACCAGCCACTGAGGAGGGAGGGCGGGGTGGGGCGGCACACTGCGTGAGCCGGGAGGAAGCCGGGCAGCGGGAGGGTGGGGACATGAGGGGAGAGGGCAAGGGGCCACCTTACTTTTTGACCATGTGCTCGTAGATCACAGTCGGGATGATGGTCAGGGTGACGACGTTCCCGGCCATGGCCAGGATCTCGGTGACCTTTTTGTCCTACAGAGGAGGCAATCGAGCAGTCACCCTGGGGCCCAGAGGCAACTCTGTGAAGGGGCCAGTGTGGTGCCTGCTAGGGGACGCCGCTGCCACCCAATTGCAGGGGTCGGCCATCCCTCCGGTGAGAGTCCTGGGCAGACACGCAGGGAGGCTCTGCTGGAGCAAGAATGCGGCCTCTCCCCGAGGATCCCAGTGGTAGAGGGAGCTTGCCGCTCCCTGCCCTCACCTTGAGGGCCAATCCCAGTGGTCCGGCCTGTAATGGGGCCTTACAAGCATTACTGCCGTCCTTCCCTCCCCCACTTAGGCCCCAGAATCTCACCAGGCCCCATCTCGGCCCCATCTCCCTGGCCCCATCACACTGGGGTTCTGGCCACAAAGCAGGAAGAGAACAGCCAGGCAGTGGGGGACATCGGGGGCACCCTCCACCCGCCTGGCCCCTGCCGGCCGGCCAGCCTGAGCTGAGCCCACGGGACCGTCTCCCTCTTCCGTCTTGTTCACCAGGACAAAGAGGAAGGCCTGAGATGCCGGGGAGCGCAGGAAACAAGAGTCTCCATGCAAAGTACGCCAAGCAGGCTGAATGGTGACGCAAGGGCAACAGCGGGGACTCTGGCCCTCGCTCAGAGGCTCACGCCCTTGACTTTACTTGTTTCTCTGGCTTGGTTTGTGTTTTCTCAGTTGTTCCAGGATAGGTGGGAGGAGGCGTGCTAGGTAGAACTAGTGACGGCCACAGAGTGAAAGTAGATAAACTTCGAAAAGATAATCTCAGGGAGCATAGCAGTCTGGGGCCACTCAGAAAAGGGGCCAGCCCCGCCGTGAGAGCCTCGAGTCACACCGTGGTTTGGCGGGATAACCGGTAAATCCACAGTGAAGCCTGGAGCCGCCAGATGGGCAACACGCGTAGAATGGCTGCCCCTCAGCCGTTAGGGCTGAGCTGTAATGCTTTGAAAGGGTGCACTCACCGCTATCTGAAAGAGCCGGCTGCTCAGCATTGGTATCAGTGTACTCGGCATCTTAGTCTTACTGGGTTCCCTTCGGATTGTCCTGCCTGACCCCTGAGGGTGGAGATGCAGGAGGAGGGACCTTGGACAGACCTTAGGAAGAGCTTCCTGAGCCACCAGAACCGGCCTCCAGGGAAGGTGGGGGCGACTGTCTAGCACAGGGAAGCAGCCATGTGGCTGGAAGGGCGTGGGGAGGGCCCCTGTGAGGGGTGGGGGGCTGGCCTAAGAGACTGTGGCAGCTGGGGAATAAATGGCACCACCCAGGCCACTTCCGCCAGGGGCACCCTGCCACATGAGCCCAGAGCCCTGGCTGCAGAAGGCAGGGGACCCTTGTCTGAATTACACCTGGGATGAGGACACTCGTAGCCCAGGGGACATCAAATCAGGATAAAATCACTGTCACTTGTCCAGAGTCCTAAAGGCATGTGACTCGTCATCATCCACCGTCCCTTCCCTGAAGGCACCCGCCCCGCAGTCCACATCCACAGCACTGACTCCGGACCACCGGATCCTTCTCATTTTTCAAAGATAAACATCGCCACGCTCACCCCTCTCGAGAAATGAACAGAAGTCGGTGATCGGTTTCTGAATAGCAATTTCTGAAATATTCCCATCACATGAACCAGGACACAAACAGAAGCACCACACAAAGGAGGGAGGTGTTCACACAGCCAGCAGCCACCTGGGCACCTGTGTCCTTTCACGGGTCATCACACCTCCTGTTTCTTCCACATCCCTGGCCTCCATGTGTTAGTCTCAACACTAATATTTATTGAGCACTTACTATGTGCCCAAAGCTTTATGCACTTATTATCTTACTAAATCCTTACAGCAACCACAGATGAAGAAACTGGGGCTCGGATGGGAACAGCAGCCTGCTCACAGGCATGGGCCCTCCCCCCGCCCAGCAGTCTCCCTGCCCCTGCAGGTCTGGGGCCGAGCCCGGCCGCGGCGGGCCTACCTTCAGCCCGATGACATTCTGCCCATCCACTTCACACACGTAGTGGTTGGTGAGGAGCCCGTTGCGGGCCGCAGAACTGCCTTTGACTACAGAGACCACCTTCCCCTTCTTGATGACGAAGCCCACGTGGCCGGTGCCGTCCTTGTGCATGGTGACAGTCCGCTGGAACGGCCTGCCGGGAAGGGACACTGGGTTGGACCCGGGATGAGGCTGGAGGTGAACAGAGAGGCTTCTGCGACTGGCCGCTCACCTATCCCGAACGACCATGACGATCTTCTCCGCTGACGCCTTCTTCACCGCACGGTGGGCCTTGTCCGAGCTCCACCCGGCACAGTCTCGCCCATCGATCTGCAGGATCTGGTCTCCAAAGCGCAGCCCCACGAGGGACGCGGGGGTGTTGGCCTGTACCAACTGCACAAAGAGCCCCTAGGAGAGGCAGGGCCCCAGTCAGCTCCCCTCACCCGGAGCCGGAGTCTCTCCTCCCAACTGTTGTTTTCCTCCTGGTTCTCTGGGGGCCTACAGGGTACTGGGACTACCGCCCGCCAGCAGGTGCGCTGGTTACTCCATCATCCCGGGGAGGAAACACTCCAGGCCACGCAGCTGGGGAGCAGCTGGGTCTGAAGTTCAGCCCTGGCTGGAGGCTGCACCCACAACCACTCAACTGCACAGCCTCTCACAATGACAAGAAGACCTACAGCCGCCCGCAGCAGGTCCCTGTGAACTGGGGGACAGCGCAAGGGAGGCTGCGAGCAACGACCAGGCCCTGAGAGGCTGGTGGCAGGTCTCTGCTGCCATCCAGTATCAGCCCGTGAGCCTTCCCAGAGGGGTTGAGAGGAAGAGCCTGGGCTTGGGGGTTAGGAGGGCCTTGCTCCCAGCACACTCTGCATCTTCCTCACTGTGGATGACCACTCCACCCCCGCCAGCACTGCCCTCTGCTGCTTAGTGCGCGGTCCTGCACGCGCCTCGCCCTCCGAAGGGCCCTTCCGCTCCTGCCGGCCCCCGGCTCCACCTTGTCGATGGCGCGCAGCCGCAGCCCGGTCTTGCCACGCTCATCCTTGCATAGATGGATCTCCCGCACCCCGGGCTTGATCTCCGCACGCCGCACACCCAGGTTGTTCCCGGACACCGGTGCCACCACCTGACCGGGCAAGGGGCCGGAGACCACCGTCTGCAGACATCCGGGAAGGAAAGGGTCAGCCAGCCCCCTGGGCCGAGGAAGGATGAGGAAAGGAGAATTCGATGGTCCCTGGGGCCCATCCCACCCGCAGTTCCCACGCTTCTCTGCCGGAGCCGAGAAACATGACTCCATGAAGTCTCTAGGGGGCACCAAAGTCTACGCTCTTGAGAAACAGCCAGGCACTAACAGGAAAGAGGCCCCGTTTTCCAAGGCTGATGAACAGGAAAAGACTCCTTTAAAATTCACGTAAAAATAAAAGAAATATTTCATAGCAATAGTGATCAGTGGGAAAAAGTGAGCTGGACTTGGTTTTTTGTCTGAAAAAAAATTTAAGCTAGAACTGTAAAAATGAATAAATGCTTTGCCCCCAAGATCCAGAACAAGGCAAGATATCCAAGTGCACCACTACTATTAAGTATAGCACCGGAAGAACTAGCCA